>JBBPBS010001123.1:19485-57621 GCA_037974835.1 Cicer judaicum | reverse complement strand
AATGACCTAATTGTTCATCCAATGACACAAAATACCTATTGGATGCACAAGATTGGTTAAAAACCCTAATTGGACAAGATTAAGTGTAGGGAGGACGAAAATGACCTAAATACTGATCCAATGACACAAAACACCTATTGGATGCACAAGATTAGTTAAAACCCCTAATTGAACAAGATTAAGTGTAGGGAGGACGAAAATGACCTAAATATTCATAAAATGACACAAAACACCTATTGGATGCACAATATTGGTTAAAAACCCTAATTGGACAAGAATTAGCCTAGGGAGGACGAAAATGACCTAATTGTTCATCCAATGACACAAACACACCTATTGGATGCACAAGATTGGTTAGAAACCCTAATTGGACAAGATTAAGTGTAGGGAGGACGAAAATGTCCTAAATGTTCAACCAATGACACAAAAACACCAATTGGATGCACAAGATTGGTTAGAAACCCTAATTGGACAAGATAAAGTGTAGGGAGAGCGAAAATGACCTTAATGTTCATCCAATGACACAAGACACCTATTGGATGCACCAGATTAGTTAAACACCCTAATTGGACAAGATTAAGTGTAGGGAGGACGAAAATGACCTAAATGTTCATGCAATGACACAAAACACCTATTGGATGCACAAGATTGGTTAGAAACCCTAATTGGACAAGATAAAGTGTAGGGAGGCCGAAAATGACCTAAATGTTCATCCAATGACACAAGACACCTATTGGATGCACCAGATTGGTTAAACACCCTAATTGGACAAGATTAAGTGTAGGGAGGACGAAAATGACCTAAATATTCATCTAATAACACAAAACACCTATTGGATGCACAAGATTAGTTAAAAACCCTAATTGGGCAAGATTAAATGTAGGGACGACGAAAATGACATAAATGTTCATCCAATGACACGAAACAGTTATTGGATGCACAAGATTGTTTAAAAACCCTAATTGGATAAGAATTAGCCTAGGGAGGACGAAAATGACCTAATTGTTCATCCAATGACACAAAAACACCAATTGGATGCACAAGATTGGTTAAAAACCCTAATTGGAAAGAATTAGCCTAGGGAGGACGAAAATGACCTAATTGTTCATCCAATGACACAAAATACCTATTGGATGCACAAGATTGGTTAAAAACCCTAATTGGACAAGATTAAGTGTAGGGAGGACGAAAATGACCTAAATACTGATCCAATGACACAAAACACCTATTGGATGCACAAGATTAGTTAAAAACTCTAATTGGACAAGATTAAGTGTAGGGAGGACGAAAATGACCTAAATATTCATCTAATGACACGAAACACCTATTGGATGCACAATATTGGTTAAAAACCCTAATTGGACAAGAATTAGCCTAGGGAGGACGAAAATGACCTAATTGTTCATCCAATGACACAAACACACCTATTGGATGCACAAGATTGGTTAGAAACCCTAATTGGACAAGATTAAGTGTAGGGAGGACGAAAATGACCTAAATGTTCAACCAATGACACAAAAACACCAATTGGATGCGCAAGATTGGTTAGAAACCCTAATTGGACAAGATAAAGTGTACGGAGAGCGAAAATGACCTAAATGTTCATCCAATGACACAAGACACCTATTGGATGCACCAGATTGGTTAAACACCCTAATTGGACAAGATTAAGTGTAGGGAGGACGAAAATGACCTAAATGTTCCACCAATGACACAAAAACACCAATTGGATGCGCAAGATTGGTTAGAAACCCTAATTGGACAAGATAAAGTGTACGGAGAGCGAAAATGACCTAAATGTTCATCCAATGACACAAGACACCTATTGGATGCACCAGATTGGTTAAACACCCTAATTGGACAAGATTAAGTGTAGGGAGGACGAAAATGACCTAAATGTTCATCCAATGACACAAAATACCTATTGGATGCACAAGATTGGTTAGAAACCCTAATTGGACAAGATAAAGTGTAGGGAGGCCGAAAATGACCTAAATGTTCATCCAATGACACAAGACACCTATTGGATGCACCAGATTGGTTAAACACCCTAACTGGACAAGATTAAGTGTAGGGAGGACGAAAATGACTTAAATATTCATCTAATGACACAAAACACCTATTGGATGCACAAGATTGGTTAAAAACCCTAATTGGACAAGATTAAATGTAGGGAGGACGAAAATGACATAAATGTTCATCCAATGACACAAAACAGTTATTGGATGCACAAGATTGTTTAAAAACCCTAATTGGATAAGAATTAGCCTAGGGAGGACGAAAATGGCCTAATTGTTCATCCAATGACACAAAAACACCAATTGGATGCACAAGATTGGTTAAAAACCCTAATTGGACAAGAATTAGCCTAGGGAGGACGAAAATGACCTAATTGTTCATCCAATGACACAAACACACCTATTGGATGCACAAGATTGCTTAGAAACCCTAATTGGACAAGATTAAGTGTAGGGAGGACGAAAATGTCCTAAATGTTCAACCAATGACACAAAAACACCAATTGGATGCACAAGATTGGTTAGAAACCCTAATTGGACAAGATAAAGTGTAGGGAGAGCGAAAATGACCTAAATGTTCATCCAATGTCACAAGACACCTATTGGATGCACCAGATTGGTTAAACACCCTAACTGGACAAGATTAAGTGTAGGGAGGACGAAAATGACCTAAATGTTCATCCAATGACACAAAAACACCAATTGGATGCACAAGATTGGTTAGAAACCCTAATTGGACCAGATAAAGTGTGGGGAGAGCGAAAATTACCTAAATGTTCATCCAATGACACAAAACACCTATTGGATGCATAAGATTGGTTAAAAACCTAATTAGACAAGAATTATCATAGGGAGGACGAAAATGACCTAATTGTTCATCCAATGACACAAGACACCTATTGGATGCAGCAGATTGGTTAAACACCCTAATTAAACAAGATTAAGTGTAGGGAGGACGAAAATGACCTAAATATTCATCTAATGACACAAAACACCTATAGGATGCACAAGATTGGTTAAAAACCCTAATTGGACAAGAATTAGCCTAGGGAGGACGCAAATGACATAAATGTTCATCCAATGACTTAAAACAGTTATTGGATGCACAAGATTGTTTAAAAACCCTAATTGGATAAGAATTAGCCTAGGGAGGACGAAAATGACCTAATTGTTCATCCAATGACACAAAAACACCTATTGGATGCACAAGATTGGTTAGAAACCCTAATTGGACAAGATAAAGTGTAGGGAGAGCGAAAATGACCTAAATGTTCATCCAATGACACAAGACACCTATTGGATGCACCAGATTGGTTAAACACCCTATTTGGACAAGATTAAGTGTAGGGAGGACGAAAATGACCTAAATGTTCATCCAATGACACAAAACACCTATTGGATGCACAAGATTGGTTAGAAACCCTAATTGGACAAGATAAACTGTAGGGAGGCCGAAAATGACCTAAATGTTCATCCAATGACACAAGACACCTATTGGATGCACCAGATTGGTTAAACACCCTAATTGGACAAGATTAAGTGTAGGGAGGACGAAAATGACCTAAATATTCATCCAATGACACAAAACACCTATTGGATGCACAAGATTGGTTAGAAACCCTAATTGGACAAGATAAAGTGTAGGGAGGCCGAAAATGACCTAAATGTTCATCCAATGACACAAGACACCTATTGGATGCACCAGATTGGTTAAACACCCTAATTGGACAAGATTAAGTATAGGGAGGACGAAAATGACCTAAATGTTCATCCAATGACACAAAACAATTATTGGATGCACAAGATTGGTTAGAAACCCTAATTGGACAAGATAAAGTGTAGGGAGGCCGAAAATGACCTAAATGTTCATCCAATGACACAAGACACCTATTGGATGCACCAGATTGGTTAAACACCCTAACTGGACAAGATTAAGTGTAGGGAGGACGAAAATGACTTAAATATTCATCTAATGACACAAAACACCTATTGGATGCACAAGATTGGTTAAAAACCCTAATTGGACAAGATTAAATGTAGGGAGGACGAAAATGACATAAATGTTCATCCAATGACACAAAACAGTTATTGGATGCACAAGATTGTTTAAAAACCCTAATTGGATAAGAATTAGCCTAGGGAGGACGAAAATGACATAAATGTTCATCCAATGAGACAAAAACACCAATTGGATGCACAAGATTGGTTAGAAACCCTAATTGGATACGATAAAGTGTAGGGAGAGCGAAAATGACCTAAATGTTCATCCAATGACACAAAACACCTATTGGATGCACAAGATTAGTTAAAAACCCTAATTGGACAAGATTAAGTGTAGGGAGGACGAAAATGACCTAAATATTCATAAAATGACACAAAACACCTATTGGATGCACAATATTGGTTAAAAACCCTAATTGGACAAGAATTAGCCTAAGGAGGACGAAAATGACCTAATTGTTCATCCAATGACACAAACACACCTATTGGATGCACAAGATTGGTTAGAAACCCTAATTGGACAAGATTAAGTGTAGGGAGGACGAAAATGTCCTAAATGTTCAACCAATGACACAAAAACACCAATTGGATGCACAAGATTGGTTAGAAACCCTAATTGGACAAGATAAAGTGTAGGGAGAGCGAAAATGACCTTAATGTTCATCCAATGACACAAGACACCTATTGGATGCACCAGATTGGTTAAACACCCTAATTGGACAAGATTAAATGTAGGGAGGACGAAAATGACATAAATGTTCATCCAATGACACAAAACAGTTATTGGATGCACAAGATTGTTTAAAAACCCTAATTGGATATGAATTAGCCTAGGGAGGACGAAAATGACCTAATTGTTCATCCAATGACACAAAAACACCAATTGGATGCACAAGATTGGTTAGAAACCCTAATTGGACAAGATAAAGTGTAGGGAGAGCGAAAATGACCTAAATGTTCATCCAATGACACAAAACACCTATTGGATGCACAAGATTGGTTAAAAACCCTAATTGGACAAGAATTAGCATAGGGAGGACGAAAATGACCTAAATGTTCATCCAATGACACAAGACACCTATTGGATGCACCAGATTGGTTAAACACCCTAATTGGACAAGATTAAGTGTAGGGAGGACGAAAATGACCTAAATATTCATCTAATGACACAAAACACGTATTGGATGCACAAGATTGGTTAAAAACCCTAATTGGACAAGATTAACTGTAGGGAGGACGAAAATGATATAAATGTTCATCCAATGACACAAAATAGTTATTGGATGCACAAGATTGTTTAAAAACCCTAATTGGATAAGAATTAGCCTAGGGAGGACGAAAATGACCTAATTGTTCATCCAATGACACAAAAACACCAATTGGATGCACAAGATTGGTTAGAAACCCTAATTGGACAAGATAAAGTGTAGGGAGGGCGAAAATGACCTAAATGTTCATCCAATGACACAAAACACCTATTGGATGCACAAGATTGGTTAAAAACCCTAATTGGACAAGAATTATCATAGGGAGGACGAAAATGACCTAATTGTTCATCCAATGACACAAAACACCTATTGGATGCACCAGATTGGTTAAACACCCTAATTGGACAAGATTAAGTGTAGGGAGGACGAAAAGACCTAAATGTTCATCCAATGACACAAAACACCTATTGGATGCACAAGATTGGTTAAAAACCCTAATTGGACAAGATTAAACGTAGGGAGGACGAAAATGACATAAATGTTCATCCAATGACACAAAACAGTTATTGGATGCACAAGATTGTTTAAAAACCCTAATTGGATATGAATTAGCCTAGGGAGGACTAAAATGACCTAAATGTTCATCCAATGACACAAAACACCTTTTGGATGCACAAGATTGGTTAAAAACCCTAATTGGACAAGAATTATCATAGGGAGGACGAAAATGACCTAATTGTTCATCCAATGACACAAAAACACCAATTGGATGCACAAGATTGGTTAGAAACCCTAATTAGAAAAGATAAAGTGTAGGGAGGACGAAAATGACCTAAAATTTTCATCCAATGACACAAAACACCTATTGGATGCACAAGATTGGTTAAAAACCCTAATTGGACAAGAATTATCATAGGGAGGACGAAAATGACCTAATTGTTCATCCAATGACACAAAAACACCAATTGGATGCACAAGATTGGTTAGAAACCCTAATTAGAAAAGATAAAGTGTAGGGAGGACGAAAATGACCTAAAATTTTCATCCAATGACACAAAACACCTATTGGATGCACAAGATTGGTTAAAAACCCTAATTGGACAAGAATTATCATAGGGAGGACGAAAATGACCTAATTGTTCATCCAATGACACAAA
Organism: Cicer judaicum; assembly: GCA_037974835.1. Taxonomy (NCBI): domain Eukaryota; kingdom Viridiplantae; phylum Streptophyta; class Magnoliopsida; order Fabales; family Fabaceae; genus Cicer; species Cicer judaicum. Next base: position 51,237 of record JBBPBS010001123.1, on the reverse strand, counting down.
AACACCAATTGGATGCACAAGAATTGTTAAAAACCCTAGTTGGACAAGAATTATCCTAGGGAGGACGAAAATGACCTAAATGTTCATCCAATGACACAAAAACACCAATTGGATGCACAAGATTGGTTAGAAACCCTAATTGGATAAGATAAAGTGTAGGGAGGACGAAAATGACCTAAATGTTCATCCAATGACACAAAATACCTATTGGATGCACAAGATTGGTTAAAAACCCTAATTGGACAAGAATTATCATAGGGAGGACGAAAATGACCTAATTGTTCATCCAATGACACAAAAACACCAATTGGATGCACAAGAATTGTTAGAAACCCTAATTGGACAAGATAAAGTGTAGGGAGGACAAAAATGACCTAAGTGTTCATCCAATGACACAAAACACCTATTGGATGCACAAGATTGGTTAAAAACCCTAATTGGACAAGAATTAGCCTAGGGAGGACGAAAATGACCTAATTGTTCATCCAATGACACAAAAACACCTATCGGATGCACAAGATTGGTTAGAAACCCTAATTGAACAAGATTAAGTGTAGGGAGGACGAAAATGACCTAAATGTTCATCCGATGACACAAAACACATATTGGATGCACAAGATTAGTTAAAAACCCTAATTGGACAAGATTAAGTGTAGCGAGGACGAAAATGACCTAAATATTCATAAAATGACACAAAACACCTATTGGATGCACAATATTTTTTAAAAACCCTAATTGGACAAGAATTAGCCTAGGGAGGACGAAAATGACCTAATTGTTCATCCAATGACACAAACACACCTATTGGATGCACAAGATTGGTTAGAAACCCTAATTGGACAAGATTAAGTGTAGGGAGGACGAAAATGACCTAAATATTCATCCAATGACACAAGACACCTTTTGGATGCACCAGATTGGTTAAACACCCTAATTGGACAAGATTAAGTGTAGGGAGGACAAAAATGACCTAAATGTTCATCCAATGACACAAAACACCTATTGGATGCACAAGATTGGTTAGAAACCCTAATTGGACAAGATAAAGTGTAGGGAGGCCGAAAATGACCTAAATGTTCATCCAATGACACAAGACACCTATTGGATGCACCAGATTGGTTAAACACCCTAACTGGACAAGATTAAGTGTAGGGAGGACGAAAATGGCCTAAATATTCATCGAATGACACAAAACACCTATTGGATGCACAAGATTGGTTAAAAACCGTAATTGGACAAGATTAAATGTAGGGAGGACGAAAATGACATAAATGTTCATCCAATGACACAAAACAGTTATTGGATGCACAACATTGTTTAAAAACCCTAATTGGATAAGAATTAGACTAGGGAGGACGAAAATGACCTAATTGTTCATCCAATGACACAAAAACACCAATTGGATGCACAAGATTGGTTAGAAACCCTAATTGGACAAGATAAAGTGTAGGGAGAGCGAAAATGACCTAAATGTTCATCCAATGACACAAAACACCTATTGGATGCACAAGATTGGTTAAAAACCCTAATTGGACAAGAATTATCATAGGGAGGACGAAAATGACCTAATTGTTCATCCAATGACACAAAACACCTATTGGATGCACCAGATTGGTTAAACACCCTAATTGGACAAGATTAAGTGTAGGGAGGACGAAAATGACCTAAATATTCATCTAATGACACAAGACAGTTATTGGATGCACAAGATTGTTTAAAAACCCTAATTGGAAAAGAATTAGCCTAGGGAGGACGAAAATGACCAAATTGTTCATCCAATGACACGAAAACACCAATTGGAAGAACAAGATTGGTTAGAAACCGTAATTGGACAAGATAAAGTGTAGGGAGAGCGAAAATGACCTTAATGTTCATCCAATGACACAAGACACCTATTGGATGCACCAGATTGGTTAAACACCCTAATTGGACAAGATTAAATGTAGGGAGGACGAAAATGACATAAATGTTCATCCAATGACACAAAACAGTTGTTGGATGCACAAGATTGTTTAAAAACCCTAATTGGATAAGAATTAGCCTAGGGAGGACGAAAATGACCTAATTGTTCATCCAATGACACAAAAACACCAATTGGATGCAGAAGATTGGTTAAAAACCCTAATTGGACAAGAATTAGCCTAGGGAGGACGAAAATGACCTAATTGTTCATCCAATGACATAAAATACCTATTGGATGCACAAGATTGGTTAAAAACCCTAATTGGACAAGATTAAGTGTAGGGAGGACGAAAATGACCTAAATACTGATCCAATGACACAAAACACCTATTGGATGCACAAGATTAGTTAAAAACCCTAATTGGACAAGATTAAGTGTAGGGAGGACAAAAATGACCTAAATATTCATAAAATGACACAAAACACCTATTGGATGCACAATATTGGTTAAAAACCCTAATTGGACAAGAATTAGCCTAAGGAGGACGAAAATGACCTAATTGTTCATCCAATGACACAAACACACCTATTGGATGCACAAGATTGGTTAGAAACCCTAATTCGACAAGATTAAGTGTAGGGAGGACGAAAATGTCCTAAATGTTCAACCAATGACACAAAAACACCAATTGGATGCACAAGATTGGTTAGAAACCCTAATTGGACAAGATAAAGTGTAGGGAGAGCGAAAATGACCTTAATGTTCATCCAATGACACAAGACACCTATTGGATGCACCAGATTGGTTAAACACCCTAATTGGACAAGATTAAATGTAGGGAGGACGAAAATGACATAAATGTTCATCCAATGACACAAAACAGTTATTGGATGCACAAGATTGTTTAAAAACCCTAATTGGATATGAATTAGCCTAGGGAGGACGAAAATGACCTAATTGTTCATCCAATGACACAAAAACACCAATTGGATGCACAAGATTGGTTAGAAACCCTAATTGGACAAGATAAAGTGTAGGGAGAGCGAAAATGACCTAAATGTTCATCCAATGACACAAAACACCTATTGGATGCACAAGATTGGTTAGAAACCCTAATTGGACAAGATAAAGTGTAGGGAGGCCGAAAATGACCTAAATGTTCATCCAATGACACAAGACACCTATTGGATGCACCAGATTGGTTAAACACCCTAACTGGACAAGATTAAGTGTAGGGAGGACGAAAATGGCCTAAATATTCATCGAATGACACAAAACACCTATTGGATGCACAAGATTGGTTAAAAACCGTAATTGGACAAGATTAAATGTAGGGAGGACGAAAATGACATAAATGTTCATCCAATGACACAAAACAGTTATTGGATGCACAACATTGTTTAAAAACCCTAATTGGATAAGAATTAGACTAGGGAGGACGAAAATGACCTAATTGTTCATCCAATGACACAAAAACACCAATTGGATGCACAAGATTGGTTAGAAACCCTAATTGGACAAGATAAAGTGTAGGGAGAGCGAAAATGACCTAAATGTTCATCCAATGACACAAAACACCTATTGGATGCACAAGATTGGTTAAAAACCCTAATTGGACAAGAATTATCATAGGGAGGACGAAAATGACCTAATTGTTCATCCAATGACACAAAACACCTATTGGATGCACCAGATTGGTTAAACACCCTAATTGGACAAGATTAAGTGTAGGGAGGACGAAAATGACCTAAATATTCATCTAATGACACAAGACAGTTATTGGATGCACAAGATTGTTTAAAAACCCTAATTGGATAAGAATTAGCCTAGGGAGGACGAAAATGACCAAATTGTTCATCCAATGACACGAAAACACCAATTGGAAGAACAAGATTGGTTAGAAACCCTAATTGGACAAGATAAAGTGTAGGGAGAGCGAAAATGACCTTAATGTTCATCCAATGACACAAGACACCTATTGGATGCACCAGATTGGTTAAACACCCTAATTGGACAAGATTAAATGTAGGGAGGACGAAAATGACATAAATGTTCATCCAATGACACAAAACAGTTGTTGGATGCACAAGATTGTTTAAAAACCCTAATTGGATAAGAATTAGCCTAGGGAGGACGAAAATGACCTAATTGTTCATCCAATGACACAAAAACACCAATTGGATGCAGAAGATTGGTTAAAAACCCTAATTGGACAAGAATTAGCCTAGGGAGGACGAAAATGACCTAATTGTTCATCCAATGACATAAAATACCTATTGGATGCACAAGATTGGTTAAAAACCCTAATTGGACAAGATTAAGTGTAGGGAGGACGAAAATGACCTAAATACTGATCCAATGACACAAAACACCTATTGGATGCACAAGATTAGTTAAAAACCCTAATTGGACAAGATTAAGTGTAGGGAGGACAAAAATGACCTAAATATTCATAAAATGACACAAAACACCTATTGGATGCACAATATTGGTTAAAAACCCTAATTGGACAAGAATTAGCCTAAGGAGGACGAAAATGACCTAATTGTTCATCCAATGACACAAACACACCTATTGGATGCACAAGATTGGTTAGAAACCCTAATTGGACAAGATTAAGTGTAGGGAGGACGAAAATGTCCTAAATGTTCAACCAATGACACAAAAACACCAATTGGATGCACAAGATTGGTTAGAAACCCTAATTGGACAAGATAAAGTGTAGGGAGAGCGAAAATGACCTTAATGTTCATCCAATGACACAAGACACCTATTGGATGCACCAGATTGGTTAAACACCCTAATTGGATAAGAATTAGCCTAGGGAGGACGAAAATAACATAAATGTTCATCCAATGACACAAAACAGTTATTGGATGCACAAGATTGTTTAAAAACCCTAATTGGATATGAATTAGCCTAGGGAGGACGAAAATGACCTAATTGTTCATCCAATGACACAAAAACACCAATTGGATGCACAAGATTGGTTAGAAACCCTAATTGGACAAGATAAAGTGTAGGGAGAGCGAAAATTACCTAAATGTTCATCCAATGACACAAAACACCTATTGGATGCACAAGATTGGTTAAAAACCCTAATTGGACAAGAATTATCAGAGGGAGGACGAAAATGACCTAATTGTTCATCCAATGACACAAGACACCTATTGGATGCAGCAGATTGGTTAAACACCCTAATTAAACAAGATTAAGTGTAGGGAGGACGAAAATGACCTAAATATTCATCTAATGACACAAAACACCTATTGGATGCACAAGATTGGTTAAAAACCCTAATTGGACAAGAATTAGCCTAGGGAGGACGAAAATGACATAAATGTTCATCCAATGACACAAAAACACCAATTGGATGCACAAGATTGGTTAGAAACCCTAATTGGACAAGATAAAGTGTAGGGACAGCGAAAATGACCTAAATGTTCATCCAATGACACAAAACACCTATTGGATGCACAAGATTGGTTAAAAACCCTAATTGGACAAGAATTATCATAGGGAGGACGAAAATGACCTAATTGTTCATCCAATGACACAAAACACCTATTGGATGCACCAGATTGGTTAAACACCCTAATTGGACAAGATTAAGTGTAGGGAGGACGAAAATGACCTAAATATTCATCTAATGACACAAGACAGTTATTGGATGCACAAGATTGTTTAAAAACCCTAATTGGATAAGAATTAGCCTAGGGAGGACGAAAATGACCAAATTGTTCATCCAATGACACGAAAACACCAATTGGAAGAACAAGATTGGTTAGAAACCCTAATTGGACAAGATAAAGTGTAGGGAGAGCGAAAATGACCTTAATGTTTATCCAATGACACAAGACACCTATTGGATGCACCAGATTGGTTAAACACCCTAATTGGACAAGATTAAATGTAGGGAGGACGAAAATGACATAAATGTTCATCCAATGACACAAAATAGTTATTGGATGCACAAGATTGTTTAAAAACCCTAATTGGATAAGAATTAGCCTAGGGAGGACGAAAATGATCTAATTGTTCATCCAATGACACAAAAACACCAATTGGATGCACAAGATTGGTTAGAAACCCTAATTGGACAAGATAAAGTGTAGGGAGGACGAAAATGACCTAATTGTTCATCCAATGACACAAAAACACCAATTGGATGCACAAGATTGGTTAGAAACCCTAATTGGACAAGATAAAGTGTAGGGAGAGCGAAAATGACCTAAATGTTCATCCAATGACACAAAACACCTATTGGATGCACAAGATTGGTTAAAAACCCTAATTGGACAAGAATTATCATAGGGAGGACGAAAATGACCTAAATGTTCATCCAATGACACAAGACACCTATTGGATGCACCAGATTGGTTAAACACCCTAATTGGACAAGATTAAGTGTAGGGAGGACGAAAATGACCTAAATATTCATCTAATGACACAAAATACGTATTGGATGCACAAGATTGGTTAAAAACCCTAATTGGACAAGATTAAATGTAGGGAGGACGAAAATGACATAAATGTTCATCCAATGACACAAAACAGTTATTGGATGCACAAGATTGTTTAAAAACCCTAATTGGATAAGAATTAGCCTAGGGAGGACAAAAATGACCTAATTGTTCATCCAATGACACAAAAACACCAATTGGATGCACAAGATTGGTTAAAAACCCTAATTGGACAAGAATTAGACTAGGGAGGACGAAAATGACCTAATTGTTCATCCAATGACACAAAATACCTATTGGATGCACAAGATTGGTTAAAAACCCTAATTGGACAAGATTAAGTGTAGGGAGGACGAAAATGACCTAAATACTGATCCAATGACACAAAACACCTATTGGATGCACAAGATTAGTTAAAAACCCTAATTGGACAAGATTAAGTGTAGGGAGGACAAAAATGACCTAAATATTCATAAAATGACACAAAACACCTATTGGATGCACAATATTGGTTAAAAACCCTAATTGGACAAGAATTAGCCTAAGGAGGACGAAAATGACCTAATTGTTCATCCAATGACACAAACACACCTATTGGATGCACAAGATTGGTTAGAAACCCTAATTGGACAAGATTAAGTGTAGGGAGGACGAAAATGTCCTAAATGTTCAACCAATGACACAAAAACACCAATTGGATGCACAAGATTGGTTACAAACCCTAATTGGACAAGATAAAGTGTAGGGAGAGCGAGAATGACCTAAATGTTCATCCAATGACACAAGACACCTATTGGATGCACCAGATTGGTTAAACACCCTAATTGGACAAGATTAAGTGTAGGGAGGACGAAAATGACCTAAATTTTCATCCAATGACACAAAACAATTATTGGATGCACAAGATTGGTTAGAAACCCTAATTGGACAAGATAAAGCGTAGGGAGGCCGAAAATGACCTAAATGTTCATCCAATGACACAAGACACCTATTGGATGCACCAGATTGGTTAAACACCCTAACTGGACAAGATTAAGTGTAGGGAGGACGAAAATGACTTAAATATTCATCTAATGACACAAAACACCTATTGGATGCACAAGATTGGTTAAAAACCCTAATTGGACAAGATTAAATGTAGGGAGGACGAAAATGACATAAATGTTCATCCAATGACACAAAACAGTTATTGGATGCACAAGATTGTTTAAAAACCCTAATTGGACAAGAATTATCATAAGGAGGACGAAAATAACCTAATTGTTCATCCAATGACACAAAAACACCAATTGGATGCACAAGAATTGTTAGAAAGCCTAATTGGACAAGATAAAGTGTAGGGAGGACGAAAATGACCTAAGTGTTCATCCAATGACACAAAACACCTATTGGATGCACAAGATTGGTTAAAAACCCTAATTGGACAAGAATTAGCCTAGGGAGGACGAAAATGACCTAAATGTTCATCCAATGACACAAAATACCTATTGGATGTACAAGATTGGTTAAAAACCCTAATTGGACAAGATTACGTTTAGGGAGGACGAAAATGACCTAAATATTCATCCAATGACACAACACACCTATTGAATGAACAAGATTGGTTAAAAACCCTAATTGGACAAGATTAAGTGTAGGGAGGACGAAAATGACCTAAGTGTTCATCCAATGACACAAAACACCTATTGGATGCACAAGATTGGTTAAAAACCCTAATTGGACAAGAATTAGCCTAGGGAGGACGAAAATGACCTAATTGTTCAACCAATGACACAAAAACACCTGTAGGATGCACAAGATTGGTCAGAAACCCTAATTGAATAAGATTAAGTGTAGGGAGGACGAAAATGACCTAAATGTTCATCCAATGACACAAAACACCTATTGGATGCACAAGATTGCTTAAAAACCCTAATTGGACAAGATTAAGTTTAGGGAGGACGAAAATGACCTAAGTGTTCATCCAATGACACAAAACACCTATTGGATGCACAAGATTGCTTAAAAACCCTAATTGGACAAGATTAAGTTTAGGGAGGATGAAAATGACCTAATTGTTGGTCCAAAAACACAACAAAAACCCCAATTGGATGCACAAGATTGGTTAGAAACCCTAATTGGACAAGATAAAGTGTAGGGAGGACGAAAATGACCTAAGTGTTCATCCAATGACACAAAACAGCTATTGGATGCACAAGATTGGTTAAAAACCCTAATTGGACAAGAATTATCATAGGGAGGACGAAAATGACCTAATTGTTCATCCATTGACACAAAAACACTAATTGGATGCACAGGATTGGTTAGAAACCCTAATTGGACAAGATAAAGTGTAGGGAGGACGAAAATGACCTAAGTGTTCATCCAATGACACAAAACACCTATTGGATGCACAAGATTGGTTAAAAACCCTAATTGGACAAGAATTAGCCTAGGGAGGACGAAAATGACCTAAGTGTTCATCCAATGACACAAAACACCTATTGGATGAACCAGATTGGTTAAAAACCCTAATTGAACAAGATTAAGTGTAGGGAGGACGAAAATGACCTAAATGTTCATCCAATGACACAAAACACCTATTGGATGCACAAGATTGGTTAAAAACCCTAATTGGACAAGAATTATCGTAGGGAGGACAAAAATGACCTAATTGTTCATCCAATTACACAAAAACACCAATTGGATGCACAAGATTGATTAGAAACCCTAATTGGACAAGATAAAGTGTAGGGAGGACGAAAATGACCTAAGTGTTCATCCAATGACACAAAACACCTATTGGATGCACAAGATTGGTTAAAAACCCTAATTGGACAAGAATTAGCCTAGGGAGGACGAAAATGACCTAAGTGTTCATCCAATGACACAAAACACCTATTGGATGCACAAGATTGGTTAAAAACCCTAATTGGACAAGAATTAGCCTAAGGAGGACGAAAATGACCTAATTGTTCATCCAATGACACAAAAACACCTATCGGATGCAAAAGATTGGTTAGAAACCCTAATTGAAAGATTAAGTGTAGGGGGGACAAAAATAACCTAAATGTTCATCCATTGACACAAAACACCTATTGGATGCACAAGATTTGTTAAAAACACTAGTTGGACAAGAATTAGCCTAAGGAGGATGAAAATGACCTAAATGTTTATCCAATGACACAAAACACCTATTGGATGCACAAGATTGGTTAAAAACCCTAATTGGACAAGAATTATCATAGGGAGGACGAAAATGACCTAATTGTTCATCCAATGACACAAAAACACCAATTGGATGCACAAGAATTGTTAGAAACCCTAATTGGACAAGATAAAGTGTAGGGAGGACGAAAATGACCTAAGTGTTCATCCAATGACACAACACACCTATTGGATGCACAAGATTGGTTAAAAACCCTAATTGGACAAGAATTAGCCTAGGGAGGACGAAAATGACCTAATTGTTCATCCAATGACACAAAAACACCTGTCGGATGCACAAGATTGGTCACAAACCCTAATTGAACAAGATTAAGTGTAGGGAGGACGAAAATGACCTAAATGTTCATCCAATGACACAAAACACCTATTGGATGCACAAGATTGGTTAAAAACCCTAATTGGACAAGAATTATCATAGAGAGGACGAAAATGACCTAATTGTTCATCCAATAACACAAAAACACCAATTGGATGCACAAGATTGTTCAGAAACCCTAATTGGACAAGATAAAGTGTAGGGAGGACGAAAATGACCTAAGTGTTCATCCAATGACACAAAACACCTATTGGATGCACAAGATTGGTTAAAAACCCTAATTGGACAAGAATTAGCCTAGGGAGGACGAAAATGACCTAATTGTTCATCCAATGACAGAAAAACACCTATCGGATGCACAAGATTGGTCAAAAACCCTAATTGAACAATATTAAGTGTAGGGAGGACGAAAATGACCTAAATGTTCATCCAATGACACAAAACACCTATTGGATGCACAAGATTGGTTAAAAACCCTAATTGGACAAGAATTATCATAGGGAGGACGAAAATGACCTAATTGTTCATCCAATGACACAAAAACACCAATTGGATGCACAAGATTGGTTAGAAACCCAAATTGGACAAGAAAAAGTGTAGGGAGGACGAAAATGAACTAAGTGTTCATCCAATGACACATAACACCTATTTGATGAACAAGATTGGTTAAAAACCCTAATTGGACAAGAATTAGCCTAGGGAGGACGAAAATGACCTAATTGTTCATCCAATGACACAAAAACACCTATCGGATGCACAAGAATTGTTAGAAACCCTAATTGAACAAGATTAAGTGTAGCGAGGACGAAAATGACCTAAATGTTCATCCAATGACACAAAACACCTATTGGATGCACAAGATTGGTTAAAAACCCTAATTGGACAAGAATTATCATAGGGAGGACGAAAATGACCTAATTGTTCATCCAATGACACAAAAACACCAATTGGATGCACAAGATTGGTTAGAAACCCTAATTGGACAAGATAAAGTGTGGGGAGGACGAAAATGACCTAAGTGTTCATCCAATGACACAAAACACCTATTAGATGCACAAGATTAATTAAAAACCCTAATTGGACAAGAATTAGCCTAGGGAGCACGAAAATGACCTAATTGTTCATCCAATGACACAAAAACACCTATCGCATGCACAAGATTGGTTAGAAACCCTAATTGAACAAGATTAAGTGTAGGGAGGACGAAAATGACCTAAATGTTCATCCAATGACACAAAACACCTATTGGATGCACAAGATTGGTTAAAAACCCTAATTGGACAAGAATTATAATAGGGAGGAAGAAAATGACCTAATTTTCCATCCAATGACACAAGACAGCTATTGGATGCACCAGATTGGTTAAACACCCTAATTGGACAAGATTAAGTGTAGGGAGGACGAAAATGACCTAAATGTTCATCCAATGACACAAAACACCTATTGGATGCACAAGATTGGTTAGAAACCCTAATTGGACAAGATAAAGTGTAGGGAGGCCGAAAATGACCTAAATGTTCATCCAATGACACAAGACACCTATTGGATGCACCAGATTGGTTAAACACCCTAATTGGACAAGATTAAATATAGGGACGACGAAAATGACATAAATGTTCATCCAATGACACGAAACAGTTATTGGATGCACAAGATTGTTTAAAAACCCTAATTGGACAAGATTAAATGTAGGGACGACGAAAATGACATAAATGTTCATCCAATGACACGAAACAGTTATTGGATGCACAAGATTGTTTAAAAACCCTAATTGGATAAAAATTAGCCTAGGGAGGACGAAAATGACCTAATTGTTCATCCAATGACACAAAAACACCAATTGGATGCACAAGATTGGTTAAAAACCCTAATTGGACAAGAATTAGCCTAGGGAGGACGAAAATGACCTAATTGTTCATCCAATGACACAAAATACCTATTGGATGCACAAGATTGGTTAAAAACCCTAATTGGACAAGATTAAGTGTAGGGAGGACGAAAATGACCTAAATACTGATCCAATGACACAAAACACCTATTGGATGCACAAGATTAGTTAAAAACTCTAATTGGACAAGATTAAGTGTAGGGAGGACGAAAATGACCTAAATATTCATCTAATGACACGAAACACCTATTGGATGCACAATATTGGTTAAAAACCCTAATTGGACAAGAATTAGCCTAGGGAGGACGAAAATGACCTAATTGTTCATCCAATGACACAAACACACCTATTGGATGCACAAGATTGGTTAGAAACCCTAATTGGACAAGATTAAGTGTAGGGAGGACGAAAATGACCTAAATGTTCAACCAATGACACAAAAACACCAATTGGATGCACAAGATTGGTTAGAAAACCTAATTGGACAAGATAAAGTGTAGGGAGAGCGAAAATGACCTAAATGTTCATCCAATGACACAAGACACCGATTGGATGCACCAGATTGGTTAAACACCCTAATTGGACAAGATTAAGTGTAGGGAGGACGAAAATGACCTAAATATTCATCTAATGACACAAAACACCTATTGGATGCACAAGATTGGTTAAAAACCCTAATTGGACAAGAATTATAATAGGGAGGAAGAAAATGACCTAATTTTCCATCCAATGACACAAGACACCTATTGGATGCACCAGATTGGTTAAACACCCTAATTGGACAAGATTAAGTGTAGGGAGGACGAAAATGACCTAAATGTTCATCCAATGACACAAAACACCTATTGGATGCACAAGATTGGTTAGAAACCCTAATTGGACAAGAATTAGCCTAGGGAGGACGAAAATGACCTAATTGTTCATCCAATGACACAAACACACCTATTGGATGCACAAGATTGGTTAGAAACCCTAATTGGACAAGATTAAGTGTAGGGAGGACGAAAATGACCTAAATGTTCAACCAATGACATAAAAACACCAATTGGATGCACAAGATTGGTTAGAAACCCTAATTGGACAATATAAAGTGTAGGGAGAGCGAAAATGACCTAAATGTTCATCCAATGACACAAGACACCTATTGGATGCACCAGATTGGTTAAACACCCTAATTGGACAAGATTAAGTGTAGGGAGGACGAAAATGACCTAAATATTCATAAAATGACACAAAACACCTATTGGATGCACAATATTGGTTAAAAACCCTAATTGGACAAGAATTAGCCTAGGGAGGACGAAAATGACCTAATTGTTCATCCAATGACACAAACACACCTATTGGATGCACAAGATTGGTTAGAAACCCTAATTGGACAAGATTAAGTGTAGGGAGGACGAAAATGACCTAAATGTTCAACCAATGACATAAAAACACCAATTGGATGCACAAGATTGGTTAGAAACCCTAATTGGACAATATAAAGTGTAGGGAGAGCGAAAATGACCTAAATGTTCATCCAATGACACAAGACACCTATTGGATGCACCAGATTGGTTAAACACCCTAATTGGACAAGATTAAGGGTAGGGAGGACGAAAATGACCTAAATGTTCATCCAATGACACAAAACACCTATTGGATGCACAAGATTGGTTAGAAACCCTAATTGGACAAGATAAAGTGTAGGGAGGCCGAAAATGACCTAAATGTTCATCCAATGACACAAGACACCTATTGGATGCACCAGATTGGTTAAACACCCTAATTGGAAAAGATTAAGTGTAGGGAGGACGAAAATGACCTAAATATTCATCTAATGACACAAAACACCTATTGGATGCACAAGATTGGTTAAAAACCCTAATTGGACAAGATTAAATGTAGGGAGGACGAAAATGACATAAATGTTCATCCAATGACACGAAACAGTTATTGGATGCACAAGATTGTTTAAAAAGCCTAATTGGATAAAAATTAGCCTAGGGAGGACGAAAATGACCTAATTGTTCATCCAATGACACAAAAACACCAATTGGATGCACAAGATTGGTTAAAAACCCTAATTGGACAAGAATTAGCCTAAGGAGGACGAAAATGACCTAATTGTTCATCCAATGACACAAAATACCTATTCGATGCACAAGATTGGTTAAAAACCCTAATTGGACAAGATTAAGTGTAGGGAGGACGAAACTGACCTAAATACTGATCCAATGACACAAAACACCTATTGGATGCACAAGATTAGTTAAAAACCCTAATTGGACAAGATTAAGTGTAGGGAGGACGAAAATGACCTAAATGTTCATCCAATGACACAAAACACCTATTGGATGCACAAGATTGGTTAGAAACCCTAATTGGACAAGATAAAGTGTAGGGAGGACGAAAATGACCTAAACATTCATCCAATGACACAAGACACCTATTGGATGCACCAGATTGGTTAAACACCCTAATTGGACAAGATTAAGTGTAGGGAGGACGAAAATGACCTAAATGTTCATCCAATGACACAAAACACCTATTGGATGCACAAGATTGGTTAGAAACCCTAATTGGACAAGATAAAGTGTAGGGAGGCCGAAAATGACCTAAATGTTCATCCAATGACACAAGACACCGATTGGATGCACCAGATTGGTTAAACACCCTAATTGGACAAGATTAAGTGTAGGGAGGACGAAAATGACCTAAATATTCATCTAATGACACAAAACACCTATTGGATGCACAAGATTGGTTAAAAACCCTAATTGGACCAGAGTAAATGTAGGGAGGACGAAAATGACATAAATGTTCATCCAATGACACAAAACAGTTATTGGATGCACAAGATTGTTTAAAAACCCGAATTGGATAAGAATTAGCCTAGGGAGGACGAAAATGACCTAATTGTTCATCCAATGACACAAAAACACCAATTGGATGCACATGATTGGTTAGAAACCCTAATTGGACAAGATAAAGTGTAGGGAGAGCGAAAATGACCTAAATGTTCATCCAATGACACAAGACACCTATTGGATGCACCAGATTGGTTAAACACCCTAATTGGACAAGATTAAATGTAGGGAGGACGAAAATGACATAAATGTTCATCCAATGACACGAAACAGTTATTGGATGCACAAGATTGTTTAAAAACCCTAATTGGATAAGAATTAGCCTAGGGAGGACGAAAATGACCTAATTGTTCATCCAATGACTCAAAAACACCAATTGGATGCACAAGATTGGTTAAAAACCCTAATTGGACAAGAATTAGCCTAGGGAGGACGAAAATGACCTAATTGTTCATCCAATGACACAAAATACCTATTGGATGCACAAGATTGGTTAAAAACCCTAATTGGACAAGATTAAGTGTAGGGAGGACGAAAATGACCTAAATACTGATCCAATGACACAAAACACCTATTGGATGCACAAGATTAGTTAAAAACCCTAATTGGACAAGATTAAGTGTAGGGAGGAAGAAAATGACCTAAATGTTCATCCAATGACACAAAACACCTATTGGATGCACAAGATTGGTTAGAAACCCTAATTGGACAAGATAAAGTGTAGGGAGGACGAAAATGACCTAAATATTCATCCAATGACACAAGACACCTATTGGATGCACTAGATTGGTTAAACACCCTAATTGGACAAGATTAAGTGTAGGGAGGACGAAAATGACCTAAATGTTCATCCAATGACACAAAACACCTATTGGATGCACAAGATTGGTTAGAAACCCTAATTGGACAAGATAAAGTGTAGGGAGGCCGAAAATGACCTAAATGTTCATCCAATGACACAAGACACCTATTGGATGCACCAGATTGGTTAAACACCCTAATTGGACAAGATTAAATGGAGGGACGACGAAAATGACATAAATGTTCATCCAATGACACGAAACAGTTATTGGATGCACAAGATTGTTTAAAAACCCTAATTGGACAAGATTAAATGTAGGGACGACGAAAATGACATAAATGTTCATCCAATGACACGAAACAGTTATTGGATGCACAAGATTGTTTAAAAACCCTAATTGGATAAGAATTAGCCTAGGGAGGACAAAAATGACCTAATTGTTCATCCAATGACACAAACACACCTATTGGATGCACAAGATTGGTTAGAAACCCTAATTGGACAAGATTAAGTGTAGGGAGGACGAAAATGTCCTAAATGTTCAACCAATGACACAAAAACACCAATTGGATGCACAAGATTGGTTACAAACCCTAATTGGACAAGATAAAGTGTAGGGAGAGCGAGAATGACCTAAATGTTCATCCAATGACACAAGACACCTATTGGATGCACCAGATTGGTTAAACACCCTAATTGGACAAGATTAAGTGTAGGGAGGACGAAAATGACCTAAATTTTCATCCAATGACACAAAACAATTATTGGATGCACAAGATTGGTTAGAAACCCTAATTGGACAAGATAAAGCGTAGGGAGGCCGAAAATGACCTAAATGTTCATCCAATGACACAAGACACCTATTGGATGCACCAAATTGGTTAAACACCCTAACTGGACAAGATTAAGTGTAGGGAGGACGAAAATGACTTAAATATTCATCTAATGACACAAAACACCTATTGGATGCACAAGATTTGTTAAAAACGCTAATTGGACTAGATTAAATGTAGGGAGGACGAAAATGACATAAATGTTCATCCAATGACACAAAACAGTTATTGGATGCACAAGATTGTTTAAAAACCCTAATTGGAAAAGAATTAGCCTAGGGAGGACGAAAATGACTTAATTGTTCATCCAATGACACAAAAACACCAATTGGATGCACAAGATTGGTTAGAAACCCTAATTGGACAAGA
Source organism: Cicer judaicum (assembly GCA_037974835.1). Taxonomy (NCBI): domain Eukaryota; kingdom Viridiplantae; phylum Streptophyta; class Magnoliopsida; order Fabales; family Fabaceae; genus Cicer; species Cicer judaicum. Next base: position 34,604 of record JBBPBS010001123.1, on the reverse strand, counting down.
TAAAGTGTAGGGAGAGCGAAAATGACCTAAATGTTCATCCAATGACACAAAAACACCAATTGGATGCACAAGATTGGTTAGAAACCCTAATTGGACAAGATAAAGTGTAGGGAGAGCGAAAATGACCTAAATGTTCATCCAATGACACAAGACACCTATTGGATGCACCAGATTGGTTAAACACCCTAATTGGACAAGATTAAATGTAGGGAGGACGAAAATGACATAAATGTTCATCCAATGACACAACACCTATTGGATGCACAAGATTGGTTAGAAACCCTAATTGGACAAGATAAAGTGTAGGGAGGCCGAAAATGACCTAAATGTTCATCCAACGACACAAGACACCATTTGGATGCACCAGATTGGTTAAACACCCTAATTGGACAAGATTAAGTGTAGGGAGGACGAAAATGACCTAAATATTCATCTAATGACACAAAACACCTATTGGATGCACAAGATTGGTTAAAAACCCTAATTGGACAAGATTAAATGTAGGGAGGACGAAAATGACATAAATGTTCATCCAATGACAAAAAACAGTTATTGGATGCACAAGATTGTTTCAAAACCCTAATTGGATAAGAATTAGCCTAGGGAGGACGAAAATGACCTAATTGTTCATCCAATGACACAAAAACACCAATTGGATGCACAAGATTGGTTAGAAACCCTAATTGGACAAGATAAAGTGTAGGGAGAGCGAAAATGACCTAAATGTTCATCCAATGACACAAGACACCTATTGGATGCACCAGATTGGTTAAACACCCTAATTGGACAAGATTAAGTGTAGGGAGGACGAAAATGACCTAAATATTCATCCAATGACACAAAACACCTATTGGATGCACAAGATTGGTTAAAAACCCTAATTGGACAAGAATTAGCCTAGGGAGGACGAAAATGACATAAATGTTCATCCAATGACACAAAACAGTTATTGAATGCACAAGATTGTTTAAAAACGCTAATAGGATAAGAATTAGCCTAGGGAGGACGAAAATGACCAAATTGTTCATCCAATGACACAAAAACACCAATTGGAAGCACAAGATTGGTTAGAAACCCTAATTGGACAAGAATTATCATAGGGAGGACGAAAATGACCTAATTGTTCATCCAATGACACAAAAACACCAATTGGATGCACAAGATTGGTTAGAAACCTTAATTGGACAAGATAAAGTGTAGGGAGAGCGAAAATGACCTAAATGTTTATCCAATAACACAAGACACCTATTGGATGCACAAGATTGGTTAAAAACCCTAATTGGACAAGAATTAGCCTAGGGAGGACGAAAAAGACCTAATTGTTCATCCAATGACACGAGACACCTATTGGATGCACCAGATTGGTTAAACACCCAAATTGGACAAGATTAAGTGTAGGGAGGACGAAAATGACCTAAATATTCATCTAATGACACAAAACTCCTATTGGATGCACAAGATTGATTAAAATCCCTAATTGGACAAGATTAAGTGTAGGGAGGACGAAAATGACATAAATGTTCATCCAATGACACAAAACACTTATTGGATGCACAAGATTGGTTAAAAACCCTAATTGGACAACATTAACTGTAGGGAGGACGAAAATGACATAATTGTTCATCCAATGACACAAAACAGTTATTGGATGCACAAGATTGTTTAAAAACCCTAATTGGATAAGAATAATAATAGGGAGGAAGAAAATGACCTAATTTTCCATCCAATGACACAAGACACCTATTGGATGCACCAGATTGGTTAAACACCCTAATTGGACAAGATTAAGTGTAGGGAGGACGAAAATGACCTAAATGTTCATCCAATGACACAAAACACCTATTGGATGCACAAGATTGGTTAGAAACCCTAATTGGACAAGATAAAGTGTAGGGAGAGCGAAAATGACCTAAATGTTCATCCAATGACACAAAACACCTATTGGATGCACAAGATTGGTTAAAAACCCTAATTGGACAAGAATTAAAATAGGGAGGAAGAAAATGACCTAATTTTCCATCCAATGACACAAGACACCTATTGGATGCACCAGATTGGTTAAACACCCTAATTGGACAAGATTAAGTGTAGGGAGGACGAAAATGACCTAAATGTTCATCCAATGACACAAAACACCTATTGGATGCACAAGATTGGTTAGAAACCCTAATTGGACAAGATAAAGTGTAGGGAGGCCGAAAATGACCTAAATGTTCATCCAATGACACAAGACACCTATTGGATGCACCAGATTGGTTAAACACCCTAATTGGACAAGATTAAGTGTAGGGAGGACGAAAATGACCTAAATATTCATCTAATGACACAAAACACCTATTGGATGCACAAGATTGGTTAAAAACCCTAATTGGACAAGATTAAATGTAGGGAGGACGAAAATGACATAAATGTTCATCCAATGACACAAAACAGTTATTGGATGCACAAGATTGTTTAAAAACCCTAATTGGATAAGAATTAGCCTAGGGAGGACGAAAATGACCTAATTGTTCATCCAATGACACAAAAACACCAATTGGATGCACAAGATTAGTTAGAAACCCTAATTGGACAAGATAAAGTGTAGGGAGAGCGAAAATGACCTAAATGTTCATCCAATGACACAAAACACCTATTGGATTCACAAGATTGGTTAAAAACCCAGATTGGACAAGAATTATCATAGGGAGGACGAAAATGACCTAATTGTTCATCCAATGATACAAGACACCTATTGGATGCACCAGACTGGTTAAACACCCTAATTGGACAAGATTAACTGTTGGGAGGACGAAAATGATCTAAAAATTCATCTAATGACACAAAACACCTATTGGATGCACAAGATTGGTTAAAAACCCTAATTGGACAAGATTAAATGTAGGGAGGACGAAAATGACATAAATGTTCATCCAATGACACAAAACAGTTATTGGATGCACAAGATTGTTTAAAAACCCTAATTGGACAAGAATTATCATAAGGAGGACGAAAATAACCTAATTGTTCATCCAATGACACAAAAACACCAATTGGATGCACAAGAATTGTTAGAAAGCCTAATTGGACAAGATAAAGTGTAGGGAGGACGAAAATGACCTAAGTGTTCATCCAATGACACAAAACACCTATTGGATGCACAAGATTGGTTAAAAACCCTAATTGGACAAGAATTAGCCTAGGGAGGACGAAAATGACCTAATTGTTCATCCAATGACACAAAAACACCTATCGGATGCACAAGATTGGTTAGAAACCCTAATTGAACAAGATTAAGTGTAGGGAGGACGAAAGTGACCTAAATGTTCATCCGATTACACAAAACACATATTGGATGCACAAGATTAGTTAAAAACCCTAATTGGACAAGATTAAGTGTAGCGAGGACGAAAATGACCTAAATATTCATAAAATGACACAAAACACCTATTGGATGCACAATATTTTTTAAAAACCCTAATTGGACAAGAATTAGCCTAGGGAGGACGAAAATGACCTAATTGTTCATCCAATGACACAAACACACCTATTGGATGCACAAGATTGGTTAGAAACCCTAATTGGACAAGATTAAGTGTAGGGAGGACGAAAATGACCTAAATATTCATCCAATGACACAAGACACCTTTTGGATGCACCAGATTGGTTAAACACCCTAATTGGACAAGATTAAGTGTAGGGAGGACAAAAATGACCTAAATGTTCATCCAATGACACAAAACACCTATTGGATGCACAAGATTGGTTAGAAACCCTAATTGGACAAGATAAAGTGTAGGGAGGCCGAAAATGACCTAAATGTTCATCCAATGACACAAGACACCTATTGGATGCACCAGATTGGTTAAACACCATAATTGGACAAGATTAAGTGTAGGGAGGACGAAAATGACCTAAACATTCATCTAATAACACAAAACACCTATTGGATGCACAAGATTGGTTAAAAACCCTAATTGGACAAGATTAAATGTAGGGAGGACGAAAATGACATAAATGTTCATCCAATGACACGAAACAGTTATTGGATGCACAAGATTGTTTAAAAACCCTAATTGGATAAGAATTAGCCTAGGGAGGACAAAAATGACCTAATTGTTCATCCAATGACACAAAAACACCAATTGGATGCACAAGATTGGTTAAAAACCCTAATTGGACAAGAATTAGCCTAGGGAGGACGAAAATGACCTAATTGTTCATCCAATGACACAAAATACCTATTGGATGCACAAGATTGGTTAAAAACCCTAATTGGACAAGATTAAGTGTAGGGAGGTCGAAAATGACCTAAATACTGATCCAATGACACAAAACACCTATTGGATGCACAAGATTAGTTAAAAACTCTAATTGGACAAGATTAAGTGTAGGGAGGACGAAAATGACCTAAATATTCATAAAATGACACGAAACACCTATTGGATGCACAATATTGGTTAAAAACCCTAATTGGACAAGAATTAGCCTAGGGAGGACGAAAATGACCTAATTGTTCATCCAATGACACAAACACACCTATTGGATGCACAAGATTGGTTAGAAAGCCTAATTGGACAAGATAAAGTGTAGGGAGAGCGAAAATGACCTAAATGTTCATCCAATGACACAAGACACCTATTGGATGCACCAGATTGGTTAAACACCCTAACTGGACAAGATTAACTGTAAGGAGGACGAAAATGACCTAAATGTTCATCCAATGACACAAAAACACCAATTGGATGCACAAGATTGGTTAGAAACCCTAATTGGACAAGATAAAGTGTAGGGAGAGCGAAAATGACCTAAATGTTCATCCAATGACACAAGACACCTATTGGATGCACCATATTGGTTAAACACCCTAATTGGACAAGATTAAGTGTAGGGAGGACGAAAACGACCTAAATATTCATCCAATGACACAAAACACCTGTTGGATGCACAAGATTGGTTAGAAACCCTAATTGGACAAGATAAAGTGTAGGGAGGCCGAAAATGACCTAAATGTTCATCCAATGACACAAGACACCTATTGGATGCACCAGATTGGTTAAACACCCTAATTGGACAAGATTAAGTGTAGGGAGGACGAAAATGACCTAAATATTCATCTAATGACACAAAACACCTATTGGATGCACAAGATTGGTTAAAAACCCTAATTGGACAAGATTAAATGTAGGGAGGACGAAAATGACATAAATGTTCATCCAGTGACACGAAACAGTTATTGGATGCACAAGATTGTTTAAAAACCCTAATTGGATAAGAATTAGCCTAGGGAGGACGAAAATGACCTATTTGTTCATCCAATGACAGAAAAACACCAATTGGATGCACAAGATTGGTTAAAAACCCTAATTGGACAAGAATTAGCCTAGGGAGGAAGAAAATGACCTAATTGTTTATCCAACGACACAAAATACCTATTAGATGCACAAGATTGGTTAAAAACCCTAATTGGATAAGATTAAGTGTAGGGAGGACGAAAATGACCTAAATACTGATCCAATGACACAAAACACCTATTGGATGCACAAGATTAGTTAAAAACCCTAATTGGACAAGATTAAGTGTAGGGAGGACGAAAATGACCTAAATATTCATAAAATGACACAAAACACCTATTGGATGCACAATATTGGTTAAAAACCCTAATTGGACAAGAATTAGCCTAGGGAGGACGAAAATGACCTAATTGTTCATCCAATGACACAAGACACCTATTGGATGCACCAGATTGGTTAAACACCCTAATTTGACAAGATTAAATGTAGGGAGGACGAAAATGACATAAATGTTCATCCAATGACACAAAAAAGTTATTGGATGCACAAGATTGTTTAAAAACCCTAATTGGATAAGAATTAGCCTAGGGAGGACGAAAATGACCTAATTGTTCATCCAATGACACAAAAACACCAATTGGATGCACAAGATTGGTTAGAAACCCTAATTGGACAAGATAAAGTGTAGGGAGAGCGAAAATGACCTAAATGTTCATCCAATGACACAAAACACCTATTAGATGCACAAGATTGGTTAAAAACCCTAATTGGACAAGAATTATCGTAGGGAGGACGAAAATGACCTAATTGTTCATCCAGTGACACAAGACACCTATTGGATGCACCAGATTGGTTAAACACCCTAATTGGACAAGATTAAGTATAGGGAGGACGAAAATGACCTAAATATTCATCTAATGACACGAAACACCTATTGGATGCACAAGATTGGTTAAAAACCCTAATTGGACAAGAATTAGCCTAGGGAGGACGAAAATGACATAAATGTTCATCCAATGACACAAAACAGTTATTGGATGCACAAGATTGTTTAAAAACCCTACTTGGATAACAATTAGCCTAGGGAGGACGAAAATGACCAAATTGTTCATCCAATGACACAAAAACACCAATTGGAAGCACAAGATTGGTTAGAAACCCTAATTGGACAAGATAAAGTGTAGGGAGAGCGAAAATGACCTAAATGTTCATCCAATGACACAAGACACCTATTGGATGCACCAGATTGGTTAAACACCCTAATTGGACAAGATTAAGTGTAGGGAGGACGAAAATGACCTAAATGTTCATCCAATGACACAAAACACCTATTGGATGCACAAGATTGGTTAGAAACCCTAATTGGACAAGATAAAGTGTAGGGAGGCCGAAAATGACGTAAATGTTCATCCAATGACACAAGACACCTATTGGATGCACCAGATTGGTTAAACACCCTAACTGGACAAGATTAAGTGTAGGGAGGACGAAAATGACTTAAATATTCATCTAATGACACAAAACACCTATTGGATGCACAAGATTGGTTAAAAACCCTAATTGGACAAGATTAAATGTAGGGAGGACGAAAATGACATAAATGTTCATCCAATGACACAAAACAGTTATTGGATGCACAAGATTGTTTAAAAACCCTAATTGGATAAGAATTAGCCTAGGGAGGACGAAAATGACCTAATTGTTCATCCAATGACACAAAAACACAAATTGGATGCACAAGATTGGTTAGAAACCCTAATTGGACAAGATAAAGTGTAGGGAGAGCGAAAATGACCTAAATGTTCATCCAATGACACAAAACACCTATTGGATGCACAAGATTGGTTAGAAACCCTAATTAGACAAGATTAAGTGTAGGGAGGACGAAAATGACCTAAATGTTCAACCAATGACACAAAAACACCAATTGGATGCACAAGATTGGTTAGAAACCCTAATTGGACAAGATAAAGTGTAGGGAGAGCGAAAATGACCTAAATGTTCATCCAATGACATCAGACACCTATTGGATGCACCAGATTGGTTAAACACCCTAACTAGACAAGATTAAGTGTAGGGAGGACGAAAATGACCTAAATGCTCATCCAATGACACAAAAACACCAATTGGATGCACAAGATTGGTTAGAAACCCTAATTGGACAAGATAAAGTGTAGGGAGAGCGAAAATGACCTAAATGTTCATCCAATGACACAAGACACCTATTGGATGCACCAGATTGGTTAAACACCCTAACTGGACAAGATTAAGTGTAGGGAGGACGAAAATGACCTAAATATTCATCTAATGACACAAAACACCTATTGGATGCACAAGATTGGTTAAAACCCCTAATTGGACAAGATTAAATGTAGGGAGGACGAAAATGACATAAATGTTCATCCAATGACACAAAACAGTTATTGGATGCACAAGATTGTTTAAAAACCCTAATTGGACAAGAATTATCATAAGGAGGACGAAAATAACCTAATTGTTCATCCAATGACACAAAAACACCAATTGGATGCACAAGAATTGTTAGAAAGCCTAATTGGACAAGATAAAGTGTAGGGAGGACGAAAATGACCTAAGTGTTCATCCAATGACACAAAACACCTATTGGATGCACAAGATTGGTTAAAAACCCTAATTGGACAAGAATTAGCCTAGGGAGGACGAAAATGACCTAATTGTTCATCCAATGACACAAAAACACCTATCGGATGCACAAGATTGGTTAGAAACCCTAATTGAACAAGATTAAGTGTAGGGAGGACGAAAGTGACCTAAATGTTCATCCGATGACACAAAACACATATTGGATGCACAAGATTAGTTAAAAACCCTAATTGGACAAGATTAAGTGTAGCGAGGACGAAAATGACCTAAATATTCATAAAATGACACAAAACACCTATTGGATGCACAATATTTTTTAAAAACCCTAATTGGACAAGAATTAGCCTAGGGAGGACGAAAATGACCAAATTGTTCATCCAATGACACAAACACACCTATTGGATGCACAAGATTGGTTAGAAACCCTAATTGGACAAGATTAAGTGTAGGGAGGACGAAAATGACCTAAATATTCATCCAATGACACAACACACCTTTTGGATGCACCAGATTGGTTAAACACCCTAATTGGACAAGATTAAGTGTAGGGAGGACAAAAATGACCTAAATGTTCATCCAATGACACAAAACACCTATTGGATGCACAAGATTGGTTAGAAACCCTAATTGGACAAGATAAAGTGTAGGGAGGCCGAAAATGACCTAAATGTTCATCCAATGACACAAGACACCTATTGGATGCACCAGATTGGTTAAACACCCTAATTGGAAAAGATTAAGTGTAGGGAGGACGAAAATGACCTAAATATTCATCTAATGACACAAAACACCTATTGGATGCACAAGATTGGTTAAAAACCCTAATTGGACAAGATTAAATGTAGGGAGGACGAAAATGACATAAATGTTCATCCAATGACACAAAACAGTTATTGGATGCACAAGATTGTTTAAAAACCCTAATTGGACAAGAATTATCATAAGGAGGACGAAAATAACCTAATTGTTCATCCAATGACACAAAAACACCAATTGGATGCACAAGAATTGTTAGAAAGCCTAATTGGACAAGATAAAGTGTAGGGAGGACGAAAATGACCTAAGTGTTCATCCAATGACACAAAACACCTATTGGATGCACAAGATTGGTTAAAAACCCTAATTGGACAAGAATTAGCCTAGGGAGGACGAAAATGACCTAATTGTTCATCCAATGACACAAAAACACCTATCGGATGCACAAGATTGGTTAGAAACCCTAATTGAACAAGATTAAGTGTAGGGAGGACGAAAATGACCTAAATGTTCATCCGATGACACAAAACACATATTGGATGCACAAGATTAGTTAAAAACCCTAATTGGACAAGATTAAGTGTAGCGAGGACGAAAATGACCTAAATATTCATAAAATGACACAAAACACCTATTGGATGCACAATATTTTTTAAAAACCCTAATTGGACAAGAATTAGCCTAGGGAGGACGAAAATGACCTAATTGTTCATCCAATGACACAAACACACCTATTGGATGCACAAGATTGGTTAGAAACCCTAATTGGACAAGATTAAGTGTAGGGAGGACGAAAATGACCTAAATATTCATCCAATGACACAAGACACCTTTTGGATGCACCAGATTGGTTAAACACCCTAATTGGACAAGATTAAGTGTAGGGAGGACAAAAATGACCTAAATGTTCATCCAATGACACAAAACACCTATTGGATGCACAAGATTGGTTAGAAACCCTAATTGGACAAGATAAAGTGTAGGGAGGCCGAAAATGACCTAAATGTTCATCCAATGACACAAGACACCTATTGGATGCACCAGATTGGTTAAACACCATAATTGGACAAGATTAAGTGTAGGGAGGACGAAAATGACCTAAATGTTCATCCAATGACACAAAACACCTATTGGATGCACAAGATTGGTTAGAAACCCTAATTGGACAAGATAAAGTGTAGGGAGGCCGAAAATGACCTAAATGTTCATCCAATGACACAAGACACCTATTGGATGCACCAGATTGGTTAAACACCCTAACTGGACAAGATTAAGTGTAGGGAGGACGAAAATGACTTAAATATTCATCTAATGACACAAAACACCTATTGGATGCACAAGATTGGTTAAAAACCCTAATTGGACAAGATTAAATGTAGGGAGGACGAAAATGACATAAATGTTCATCCAATGACACAAAACAGTTATTGGATGCACAAGATTGTTTAAAAACCCTAATTGGATAAGAATTAGCCTAGGGAGGACGAAAATGACCAAATTGTTCATCCAATGACACAAACACACCTATTGGATGCACAAGATTGGTTAGAAACCCTAATTGGACAAGATTAAGTGTAGGGAGGACGAAAATGACCTAAATATTCATCCAATGACACAAGACACCTTTTGGATGCACCAGATTGGTTAAACACCCTAATTGGACAAGATTAAGTGTAGGGAGGACAAAAATGACCTAAATGTTCATCCAATGACACAAAACACCTATTGGATGCACAAGATTGGTTAGAAACCCTAATTGGACAAGATAAAGTGTAGGGAGGCCGAAAATGACCTAAATGTTCATCCAATGGCACAAGACACCTATTGGATGCACCAGATTGGTTAAACACCATAATTGGACAAGATTAAGTGTAGGGAGGACGAAAATGACCTAAATATTCATCTAATAACACAAAACACCTATTGGATGCACAAGATTGGTTAAAAACCCTAATTGGACAAGATTAAATGTAGGGAGGACGAAAATGACATAAATGTTCATCCAATGACACGAAACAGTTATTGGATGCACAAGATTGTTTAAAAACCCTAATTGGATAAGAATTAGCCTAGGGAGGACGAAAATGACCTAATTGTTCATCCAATGACACAAAAACACCAATTGGATGCACAAGATTGGTTAAAAACCCTAATTGGACAAGAATTAGCCTAGGGAGGACGAAAATGACCTAATTGTTCATCCAATGACACAAAATACCTATTGGATGCACAAGATTGGTTAAAAACCCTAATTGGACAAGATTAAGTGTAGGGAGGTCGAAAATGACCTAAATACTGATCCAATGACACAAAACACCTATTGGATGCACAAGATTAGTTAAAAACTCTAATTGGACAAGATTAAGTGTAGGGAGGACGAAAATGATCTAAATATTCATAAAATGACACAAAACACCTATTGGATGCACAATATTGGTTAAAAACCCTAATTGGACAAGAATTAGCCTAGGGAGGACGAAAATGACCTAATTGTTCATCCAATGACACAAACACACCTATTGGATGCACAAGATTGGTTAGAAACCCTAATTGGACAAGATTAAGTGTAGGGAGGACGAAAATGACCTAAATGATCAACCAATGACACAAAAACACCAATTGGATGCGCAAGATTGGTTAGAAACCCTAATTGGACAAGATAAAGTGTACGGAGAGCGAAAATGACCTAAATGTTCATCCAATGACACAAGACACCTATTGGATGCACCAGATTGGTTAAACACCCTAATTGGACAAGATTAAGTGTAGGGAGGACGAAAATGACCTAAATGTTCATCCAATGACACAAAACACCTATTGGATGCACAAGATTGGTTAGAAACCCTAATTGGACAAGATAAAGTGTAGGGAGGCCGAAAATGACCTAAATGTTCATCCAATGACACAAGACACCGATTGGATGCACCAGATTGGTTAAACACCCTAATTGGACAAGATTAAGTGTAGGGAGGACGAAAATGACCTAAATATTCATCTAATGACACAAAACACCTATTGGATGCACAAGATTGGTTAAAAACCCTAATTGGACAAGATTAAATGTAGGTAGGACGAAAATGACATAAATGTTCATCCAATGACACAAAACAGTTATTGGATGCACAAGATTGTTTAAAAACCCTAATTGGATAAGAATTAGCCTAGGGAGGACGAAAATGACCTAATTGTTCATCCAATGACACAAAAACACCAATTGGATGCACAAGATTGGTTAAAAACCCTAATTGGACAAGAATTAGACTAGGGAGGACGAAAATGACCTAATTGTTCATCCAATGACACAAAATACCTATTGGATGCACAAGATTGGTTAAAAACCCTAATTGGACAAGATTAAGTGTAGGGAGGACGAAAATGACCTAAATACTGATCCAATGACACAAAACACCTATTGGATGCACAAGATTAGTTAAAAACTCTAATTGGACAAGATTAAGTGTAGGGAGGACGAAAATGACCTAAATATTCATCTAATGACACGAAACACCTATTGGATGCACAATATTGGTTAAAAACCCTAATTGGACAAGAATTAGCCTAGGGAGGACGAAAATGACCTAATTGTTCATCCAATGACACAAACACACCTATTGGATGCACAAGATTGGTTAGAAACCCTAATTGGACAAGATTAAGTGTAGGGAGGACGAAAATGTCCTAAATATTCAACCAATGACACAAAAACACCAATTGGATGCACAAGATTGGTTAGAAACCCTAATTGGACAAGATAAAGTGTAGGGAGAGCGAAAATGACCTAAATGTTCATCCAATGACACAAGACACCTATTGGATGCACAAGATTGGTTAAACACCCTAATTGGACAAGATTAAGTGTAGGGAGGACGAAAATGACCTAAATGTTCATCCAATGACACAAAACACCTATTGGATGCACAAGATTGGTTAGAAACCCTAATTGGACAAGATAAAGTGTAGGGAGAGCGAAAATGACCTAAATGTTCATCCAATGACACAAGACACCTATTGGATGCACCAGATTGGTTAAACACCCTAATTGGACAAGATTAAATGTAGGGAGGACGAAAATGACATAAATGTTCATCCAATGACACGAAACAGTTATTGGATGCACAAGATTGTTTAAAAACCCTAATTGGATAAGAATTAGCCTAGGGAGGACGAAAATGACCTAATTGTTCATCCAATGACTCAAAAACACCAATTGGATGCACAAGATTGGTTAAAAACCCTAATTGGACAAGAATTAGCCTAGGGAGGACGAAAATGACCTAATTGTTCATCCAATGACACAAAATACCTATTGGATGCACAAGATTGGTTAAAAACCCTAATTGGACAAGATTAAGTGTAGGGAGGACGAAAATGACCTAAATACTGATCCAATGACACAAAACACCTATTGGATGCACAAGATTAGTTAAAAACTCTAATTGGACAAGATTAAGTGTAGGGAGGACGAAAATGACCTAAATATTCATCTAATGACAGGAAACACCTATTGGATGCACAATATTGGTTAAAAACCCTAATTGGACAAGAATTAGCCTAGGGAGGACGAAAATGACCTAATTGTTCATCCAATGACACAAACACACCTATTGGATGCACAAGATTGGTTAGAAACCCTAATTGGACAAGATTAAGTGTAGGGAGGACGAAAATGTCCTAAATATTCAACCAATGACACAAAAACACCAATTGGATGCACAAGATTGGTTAGAAACCTTAATTGGACAAGATAAAGTGTAGGGAGAGCGAAAATGACCTAAATGTTCATCCAATGACACAAGACACCTATTGGATGCACCAGATTGGTTAAACACCCTAATTGGACAAGAATTATCATAGGGAGGACGAAAATGACCTAATTTTCCATCCAATGACACAAAAACACCAATTGGATGCACAAGAATTGTTAGAAACCCTAATTGGACAAGATAAAGTGTAGGGAGGACGAAAATGACCTAAGTGTTCATCCAATGACACAAAACACCTATTGGATGCACAAGATTGGTTAAAAACCCTAATTGGACAAGAATTAGCCTAGGGAGGACGAAAATGACCTAATTGTTCATCCAATGACACAAAAACAGGTATCGGATGCACAAGATTGGTTAGAAACCCTAATTGAACAAGATTAAGTGTAGGGAGGACGAAAATGACCTAAATGTTCATCCGATGACACAAAACACCTATTGGATGCACAAGAGTGGTTAAAAACCCTAATTGGACAAGATTAAGTGTAGGGAGGACGAAAATGACCTAAATATTCATAAAATGACACAAAACACCTATTGGATGCACAATATTGGTTAAAAACCCTAATTGGACAAGAATTAGCCTAGGGAGGACGAAAATGACCTAATTGTTCATCCAATGACACAAACACACCTATTGGATGCACAAGATTGGTTAGAAACCCTAATTGGACAAGATTAAGTGTAGGGAGGACGAAAATGTCCTAAATAATCAACCAATGACACAAAAACACCAATTGGATGCACAAGATTGGTTAGAAACCCTAATTGGACAAGATAAAGTGTAGGGAGAGCGAAAATGACCTAAATGTTCATCCAATGACACAAGACACCTATTGGATGCACCAGATTGGTTAAACACCCTAATTGGACAAGATTAAATGTAGGGAGGACGAAAATGACATAAATGTTCATCCAATGACACGAAACAGTTATTGGATGCACAAGATTGTTTAAAAACCCTAATTGGATAAGAATTAGCCTAGGGAGGACGAAAATGACCTAATTGTTCATCCAATGACTCAAAAACACCAATTGGATGCACAAGATTGGTTAAAAACCCTAATTGGACAAGAATTAGCCTAGGGAGGACGAAAATGACCTAATTGTTCATCCAATGACACAAAATACCTATTGGATGCACAAGATTGGTTAAAAACCCTAATTGGACAAGATTAAGTGTAGGGAGGACGAAAATGACCTAAATACTGATCCAATGACACAAAACACCTATTGGATGCACAAGATTAGTTAAAAACTCTAATTGAACAAGATTAAGTGTAGGGAGGACGAAAATGACCTAAATATTCATCTAATGACACGAAACACCTATTGGATGCACAATATTGGTTAAAAACCCTAATTGGACAAGAATTAGCCTAGGGAGGACGAAAATGACCTAATTGTTCATCCAATGACACAAACACACCTATTGGATGCACAAGATTGGTTAGAAACCCTAATTGGACAAGATTAAGTGTAGGGAGGAAGAAAATGTCCTAAATATTCAACCAATGACACAAAAACACCAATTGGATGCACAAGATTGGTTAGAAACCCTAATTGGACAAGATAAAGTGTAGGGAGAGCGAAAATGACCTAAATGTTCATCCAATGACACAAGACACCTATTGGATGCACCAGATTGGTTAAACACCCTAATTGGACAAGATTAAGTGTAGGGAGAACGAAAATGACCTAAATG
>JBBPBS010001123.1:0-19258 GCA_037974835.1 Cicer judaicum | reverse complement strand
AAACAGTTATTGGATGCACAAGATTGTTTAAAAACCCTAATTGGATAAGAATTAGCCTAGGGAGGACGAAAATGACCTAATTGTTCATCCAATGACACAAAAACACCAATTGGATGCACAAGATTGGTTAGAAACGCTAATTGGACAAGATAAAGTGTAGGGAGAGCGAAAATGACCTAAATGTTCATCCAATGACACAAAACACCTATTGGATGCACAAGATTGGTTAAAAACCCTAATTGGACAAGAATTATCATAGGGAGGACAAAAATGACCTAATTGTTCATCCAATGACACAAAACACCTATTGGATGCACAATATTGGTTAAAAACCCTAATTGGACAAGAATTAGCCTAGGGAGGACGAAAATGACCTAAATGTTCATCCAATGACACAAAACACCTATTGGATGCACAAGATTGGTTAAAACCCCTAATTGGACAAGAATTAGCCTAGGGAGGACGAAAATGACATAAATGTTCATCCAATGACACAAAACAGTTATTGGATGCACAAGATTGTTTAAAAACCCTAATTGGATAAGAATTAGCCTAGGGAGGACGAAAATGACCTAATTGTTCATCCAATGACACAAAAACACCAATTGGATGCACAAGATTGGTTAGAAACCCTAATTGGACAAGATAAAGTGTAGGGAGAGCGAAAATGACCTAAATGTTCATCCAATGATACAAAACACCTATTGGATGCACAAGATTGGTTAGAAACCCTAATTAGACAAGATTAAGTGTAGGGAGGATGAAAATGACCTAAATGTTCAACCAATGACACAAAAACACCAATTGGATGCACAAGATTGGTTAGAAACCCTAATTGGACAAGATAAAGTGTAGGGAGAGCGAAAATGACCTAAATGTTCATCCAATGACACAAGACACCTATTGGATGCACCAGATTGGTTAAACACCCTAATTGGACAAGATTAAGTGTAGGGAGGACGAAAATGACCTAAATGTTCATCCAATGACACAAAACACCTTTTGGATGCACAAGATTGGTTAAAAACCATAATTGGACAAGAATTATCATAGGGAGGACAAAAATGACCTAATTGTCCATCCAATGACACAAAAACACCAATTGGATGCACAAGAATTGTTAGAAACCCTAATTGGACAAGATAAAGTGTAGGGAGGACGAAAATGACCTAAGTGTTCATCCAATGACACAAAACACCTATTGGATGCACAAGATTGGTTAAAAACCCTAATTGGACAAGAATTAGCCTTGGCAGGACGAAAATGACCTAATTGTTCATCCAATGACACAAAAACACCTATCGGATGCACAAGATTGGTTAGAAACCCTAATTGAACAAGATTAAGTGTAGGGAGGACGAAAATGACCTAAATGTTCATCCGATGACACAAAACACCTATTGGATGCACAAGATTAGTTAAAAACCCTAATTGGACAAGATTAAGTGTAGGGAGGACGAAAATGACCTAAATATTCATAAAATGACACAAAACACCTATTGGATGCACAATATTGGTTAAAAACCCTAATTGGACAAGAATTAGCCTAGGGAGGACGAAAATAACCTAATTGTTCATCCAATGACACAAACACACCTATTGGATGCACAAGATTGGTTAGAAACCCTAATCGGACAAGATTAAGTGTAGGGAGGACGAAAATGACCTAATTGTTCATCCAATGACACAAGACACCTATTGGATGCACCAGATTGGTTAAACACCCTAATTGGACAAGATTAAGTGTAGGGAGGACGAAAATGACCTAAATATTCATCTAATAACACAAAACACCTATTGGATGCACAAGATTGGTTAAAAACCCTAATTGGACAAGATTAAATGTAGGTAGGACGAAAATGACATAAATGTTCATCCAATGACACGAAACAGTTATTGGATGCACAAGATTGTTTAAAAACCGTAATTGGATAAGAATTAGCCTAGGGAGGACGAAAATGATCTAATTGTTCATCCAATGACACAAAAACACCAATTGGATGCACAAGATTGGTTAAAAACCCTAATTGGACAAGAATTAGCCTAGGGAGGACGAAAATGACCTAATTGTTCATCCAATGACACAAAATACCTATTGGATGCACAAGATTGGTTAAAAACCCTAATTGGACAAGATTAAGTGTAGGGAGGACGAAAATGACCTAAATACTGATCCAATGACACAAAACACCTATTGGATGCACAAGATTAGTTAAAAACCCTAATTGGACAAGATTCAGTGTAGGGAGGACGAAAATGACCTAAATATTCATAAAATGACACAAAACACCTATTGGATGCACAATATTGGTTAAAAACCCTAATTGGACAAGAATTAGCCTAGGGAGGACGAAAATGACCTAATTGTTCATCCAATGACACAAACACACCTATTGGATGCACAAGATTGGTTAGAAACCCTAATTGGACAAGATTAAGTGTAGGGAGGACGAAAATGTCCTAAATGTTCAACCAATGACACAAAAACACCAATTGGATGCACAAGATTGGTTAGAAACCCTAATTGGACAAGATAAAGTGTAGGGAGAGCGAAAATGACCTTAATGTTCATCCAATGACACAAGACACCTATTGGATGCACCAGATTGGTTAAACACCCTAATTGGACAAGATTAAATGTAGGGAGGACGAAAATGACATAAATGTTCATCCAATGACACAAAACAGTTATTGGATGCACAAGATTGTTTAAAAACCCTAACTGGATAAGAATTAGCCTAGGGAGGACGAAAATGACCTAATTGTTCATCCAATGACACAAAAACACCAATTGGATGCACAAGATTGGTTAAAAATCCTAATTGGACAAGAATTAGCCTAGGGAGGACGATAATGACCTAAATGTTCATCCAATGATACAAAACACCTATTGGATGCACAAGATTGGTTAGAAACCCTAATTAGACAAGATTAAGTGTAGGGAGGATGAAAATGTCCTAAATGTTCAACCAATGACACAAAAACACCAATTGGATGCACAAGATTGGTTAGAAACCCTAATTGGACAAGATAAAGTGTAGGGAGAGCGAAAATGACCTTAATGTTCATCCAATGACACAAGACACCTATTGGATGCACCAGATTGGTTAAACACCCTAATTGGACAAGATTAAGTGTAGGGAGGACGAAAATGACCTAAATGTTCATGCAATGACACAAAACACCTATTGGATGCACAAGATTGGTTAGAAACCCTAATTGGACAAGATAAAGTGTAGGGAGGCCGAAAATGACCTAAATGTTCATCCAATGACACAAGACACCTATTGGATGCACCAGATTGGTTAAACACCCTAATTGGAAAAGATTAAGTGTAGGGAGGACGAAAATGACCTAAATATTCATCTAATGACACAAAACACCTATTGGATGCACAAGATTGGTTAAAAACCCTAATTGGACAAGATTAAATGTAGGGAGGACGAAAATGACATAAATATTCATCCAATGACACAAGACACCTATTGGATGCACCAGATTGGTTAAACACCCTAATTGGACAAGATTAAATATAGGGACGACGAAAATGACATAAATGTTCATCCAATGACACGAAACAGTTATTGGATGCACAAGATTGTTTAAAAACCCTAATTGGACAAGATTAAATGTAGGGACGACGAAAATGACATAAATGTTCATCCAATGACACGAAACAGTTATTGGATGCACAAGATTGTTTAAAAACCCTAATTGGATAAAAATTAGCCTAGGGAGGACGAAAATGACATAAATGTTCATCCAATGACACAAAACAGTTATTGGATGCACAAGATTGGTTAAAAACCCTAATTGGAAAGAATTAGCCTAGGGAGGACGAAAATGACCTTAATGTTCATCCAATGACACAAGACACCTATTGGATGCACCAGATTGGTTAAACACCCTAATTGGACAAGATTAAATGTAGGGAGGACGAAAATGACATAAATGTTCATCCAATGACACAAAACAGTTATTGGATGCACAAGATTGTTTCAAAACCTTAATTGGATAAGAATTAGCCTAGGGAGGACGAAAATGACCTAATTGTTCATCCAATGACACAAAAACACCAATTGGATGCACAAGATTGGTTAGAAACCCTAATTGGACAAGATAAAGTGTAGGGAGAGCGAAAATGACCTAAATGTTCATCCAATGACACAAAATACCTATTGGATGCACAAGATTGGTTAAAAACCCTAATTGGACAAGATTAAGTGTAGGGAGGACGAAAATGACCTAAATACTGATCCAATGACATAAAACACCTATTGGATGCACAAGATTAGTTAAAAACCCTAATTGGACAAGATTAAGTGTAGGGAGGACGAAAATGACCAAAATATTCATAAAATGACACAAAACACCTATTGGATGCACAATATTGGTTAAAAACCCTAATTGTACAAGAATTAGCCTAGCGAGGACGAAAATGACCTAATTGTTCATCCAATGACACAAACACACCTATTGGATGCACAAGATTGGTTAGAAACCCTAATTGGACAAGATTAAGTGTAGGGAGGACGAAAATGTCCTAAATGTTCAACCAATGACACAAAAACACCAATTGGATGCACAAGATTGGTTAGAAACCCTAATTGGACAAGATAAAGTGTAGGGAGAGCGAAAATGACCTTAATGTTCATCCAATGACACAAGACACCTATTGGATGCACCAGATTGGTTAAACACCCTAATTGGACAAGATTAAATGTAGGGAGGACGAAAATGACATAAATGTTCATCCAATGACACAAAACAGTTATTGGATGCACAAGATTGTTTAAAAACCCTAACTGGATAAGAATTAGCCTAGGGAGGACGAAAATGACCTAATTGTTCATCCAATGACACAAAAACACCAATTGGATGCACAAGATTGGTTAAAAATCCTAATTGGACAAGAATTAGCCTAGGGAGGCCGAAAATGACCTAAATGTTCATCCAATGACACAAGACACCTATTGGATGCACCAGATTGGTTAAACACCCTAATTGGACAAGATTAAGTGTAGGGAGGACGAAAATGACGTAAATATTCATCTAATAACACAAAACACCTATTGGATGCACAAGATTGGTTAAAAACCCTAATTGGGCAAGATTAAATGTAGGGACGACGAAAATGACATAAATGTTCATCCAATGACACGAAACAGTTATTGGATGCACAAGATTGTTTAAAAACCCTAATTGGATAAGAATTAGCCTAGGGAGGACGAAAATGACCTAATTGTTCATCCAATGACACAAAAACACCAATTGGATGCACAAGATTGGTTAAAAACCCTAATTGGAAAGAATTAGCCTAGGGAGGACGAAAATGACCTAATTGTTCATCCAATGACACAAAATACCTATTGGATGCACAAGATTGGTTAAAAACCCTAATTGGACAAGATTAAGTGTAGGGAGGACGAAAATGACCTAAATACTGATCCAATGACACAAAACACCTGTTGGATGCACAAGATTAGTTAAAAACCCTAATTGGACAAGATTAAGTGTAGGGAGGACGAAAATGACCTAAATATTCATAAAATGACACAAAAACCCTATTGGATGCACAATATTGGTTAAAAACCCTAATTGGACAAGAATTAGCCTAGGGAGGATGAAAATGACCTAATTGTTCATCCAATGACACAAACACACCTATTGGATGCACAAGATTGGTTAGAAACCCTAATTGAACAAGATTAAGTGTAGGGAGGACGAAAATGACCTAAATGTTCATCCGATGACACAAAAGACCTATTGGATGCACAAGATTAGTTAAAAACCCTAATTGGACAAGATTAAGTGTAGGGAGGACGAAAATGACCTAAATATTCATAAAATGACACAAAACACCTATTGGACGCACAATATTGGTTAAAAACCCTAATTGGACAAGAATTAGCCTAGGGAGGACGAAAATGACCTAATTGTTCATCCAATGACACAAACACACCTATTGGATGCACAAGATTGGTTAGAAACCCTAATTGGACAAGATTAAGGGTAGGGAGGACGAAAATGACCTAAATGTTCAACCAATGACACAAAAACACCAATTGGATGCACAAGATTGGTTAGAAACCCTAATTGGACAAGATAAAGTGTAGGGAGAGCGAAAATGACCTAAATGTTCATCCAATGACACAAAACACCTATTGGATGCACAAGATTGGTTAAACACCCTAATTGGACAAGATTAAGTGTAGGGAGGACGAAAATGACCTAAATATTCATCTAATGACACAAAACACCTATTGGATGCACAAGATTGGTTAAAAACCCTAATTGGACAAGAATTAGCCTAGGGAGGACGAAAATGACCTAATTGTTCATCCAATGACACAAAAACACCTATCGGATGCACAAGATTGGTTAGAAACCCTAATTGGATACGATAAAGTGTAGGGAGAGCGAAAATGACCTAAATGTTCATCCAATGACACAAAACACCTATTGGATGCACAAGAATGGTTAAAAACCCTAATTGGACAAGAATTATCATAGGGAGGACGAAAATGACCTAATTGTTCATCCAATGATACAAGACACCTATTGGATGCACCAGATTGGTTAAACACCCTAATTGGACAAGATTAAGTGTAGGGAGGACGAAAATGACCTAAATATTCATCTAATGACACAAAACACCTATTGGATGCACAAGATTGGTTAAAAACCCTAATTGGACAAGATTAAATGTAGCGAGGACAAAAATGACATAAATGTTCATCCAATGACACAAACACTTATTGGATGCACAAGATTGTTTAAAAACCCTAATTGGATAAGAATTAGCCTAGGGAGGAAGAAAATGACCTAATTGTTCATCCAATGACACAAAAACACCAATTGGATGCACAAGATTGGTTAGAAACCCTAATTGGACAAGATAAAGTGTAGGGTGTGCGAAAATGACCTAAATGTTCATCCAATGACACAAGACACCTATTGGATGCACCAGATTGGTTAAACACCCTAATTGGACAAGATTAAGTGTAGGGAGGACGAAAATGACCTAAATGTTCATCCAATGACACAAAACACCTATTGGATGCACAAGATTGGTTAAAAACCCTAATTGGACAAGAATTATCCTAGGGAGGACGAAAATGACCTAATTGTTCATCCAATGACACAAAAACACCAATTGGATGCACAAGAATTGTTAGAAACCCTAATTGGACAAGATAAAGTGTAGGGAGGACGAAAATGACCTAAGTGTTCATCCGATGACACAAAACATCTATTGGATGCACAAGATTGGTTAAGAACCCTAATTGGACAAGAATTAGCCTAGGGAGGACGAAAATGACCTAATTGTTCATCCAATGACACAAAAACACCTATCGGATGCACAAGATTGGTTAGAAACCCTAATTGAACAAGATTAAGTGTAGGAAGGACGAAAATGACCTAAATGTTCATCCAATGACACAAAACACCTATTGGATGCACAAGATTGGTTAAAAACTCTAATTGGATAAGAATTAGCCTAAGGAGGACGAAAATGACCTAAATGTTCATCCAATGACACAAAACACCTATTGGATGCACAAGATTGGTTAAAAACCCTAATTGGACAAGAATTATCATAGGGAGGACGAAAATAACCTAATTGTTCATCCAATGACACAAAAACACCAATTGGATGCACAAGATTGGTTAGAAACCCTAATTGGACAAGATAAAGTGTAGGGAGGACGAAAATGACCTAAATGTTCATCCAATGACACAAAACACCTATTGGATGCACAAGATTGGTTAGAAACCCTAATTGGACAAGATAAAGTGTAGGGAGGCCGAAAATGACCTAAATGTTCATCCAATGACACAAGACACCTATTGGATGCACCAGATTGGTTAAACACCCTAACTGGACAAGATTAAGTGTAGGGAGGACGAAAATGACTTAAATATTCATCTAATGACACAAAACACCTATTGGATGCACAAGATTGGTTAAAAACCCTAATTGGACAAGATTAAATGTAGGGAGGACGAAAATGACATAAATGTTCATCCAATGACACAAAACAGTTATTGGATGCACAAGATTGTTTAAAAACCCTAATTGGACAAGAATTATCATAAGGAGGACGAAAATAACCTAATTGTTCATCCAATGACACAAAAACACCAATTGGATGCACAAGAATTGTTAGAAAGCCTAATTGGACAAGATAAAGTGTAGGGAGGACGAAAATGACCTAAGTGTTCATCCAATGACACAAAACACCTATTGGATGCACAAGATTGGTTAAAAACCCTAATTGGACAAGAATTAGCCTAGGGAGGACGAAAATAACCTAATTGTTCATCCAATGACACAAAAACACCTGTCGGATGCACAAGATTGGTCAGAAACCCTAATTGAACAAGATTAAGTGTAGGGAGGACGAAAATGACCTAAATGTTAATCCAATGACACAAAACACCTATTGGATGCACAAGATTGGTTAAAAACCCTAATTGGATAAGAATTAGCCTAAGGAGGACGAAAATGACCTAAATGTTCATCCAATGATACAAAACACCTATTGGATGCACAAGATTGGTTAGAAACCCTAATTGGACAAGATAAAGTGTAGGGAGGACGAAAATGACTTAAGCGTTCATCCAATGACACAAAACACCTATTGGATGCACAAGATTGGTTAAAAACCCTAATTGGACAAGAATTAGCCTAGGGAGGACGAAAATGACCTAATTGTTCATCCAATGACACAAAAACACCAATTGGATGCACAAGAATTGTTAGAAACCCTAATTGGACAAGATAAAGTGTAGGGAGGACAAAAATGACCTAAGTGTTCATCCAATGACACAAAACATCTATTGGATGCACAAGATTGGTTAAGAACCCTAATTGGACAAGAATTAGCCTAGGGAGGACGAAAATGACCTAATTGTTCATCCAATGACACAAAAACACCTATCGGATGCACAAGATTGGTTAGAAACCCTAATTGAACAAGATTAAGTGTAGGGAGGACGAAAATGACCTAAATGTTCATCCGATGACACAAAACACCTATTTGATGCACTAGATTAGTTAAAAACCCTAATTGGACAAGATTAAGTGTAGGGAGGACGAAAATGACCTAAATATTCATAAAATGACACAAAACACCTATTGGATGCACAATATTGGTTAAAAACCCTAATTGGACAAGAATTAGCCTAGGGAGGACGAAAATGACCTAATTGTTCATCCAATGACACAAACACACCTATTGGATGCACAAGATTGGTTAGAAACCCTAATTGGACAAGATTAAGTGTAGGGACGACGAAAATGACCTAAATGTTCAACCAAGGACACAAAAACACCAATTGGATGCACAAGATTGGTTAGAAACCCTAATTGGACAAGATAAAGTGTAGGGAGTGCGAAAATGACCTAAATGTTCATCCAATGACACAAGACACCTATTGGATGCACCAGATTGGTTAAACACCCTAATTGGACAAGATTAAGTGTAGGGAGGACGAAAATGACCTAAATGTTCATCCAATGACACAAAACACCTATTGGATGCACAAGATTGGTTAAAAACCCTAATTGGACAAGAATTAGCATAGGGAGGACGAAAATGACCTAATTGTTCATCCAATGACACAAAAACACCAATTGGATGCACAAGATTGGTTAGAAACCCTAATTGGACAAGAATTAGCCTAGGGAGGACGAAAATGACCTAATTGTTCATCCAATGACACAAAAACACCTATCGGATGCACAAGATTGGTTAGAAACCCTAATTGAACAAGATTAAGTGTAGGGAGGACGAAAATGACCTAAATGTTCATCCAATGACACAAAACACCTATTGGATGCACAAGATTGGTTAGAAACCCTAATTGGACAAGATAAAGTGTAGGGAGGCCGAAAATGACCTAAATGTTCATCCAATGACACAAGACACCTATTGGATGCACCAGATTGGTTAAACACCCTAATTGGAAAAGATTAAGTGTAGGGAGGACGAAAATGACCTAAATATTCATCTAATGACACAAAACACCTATTGGATGCACAAGATTGGTTAAAAACCCTAATTGGACAAGATTAAATGTAGGGAGGACGAAAATGACATAAATGTTCATCCAATGACACAAGACACCTATTGGATGCACCAGATTGGTTAAACACCCTAATTGGACAAGATTAAGTGTAGGGAGGACGAAAATGACCTAAATGTTCATCCAATGACACAAAACACCTATTGGATGCACAATATTGGTTAAAAACCCTAATTGGACAAGAATTAGCCTAGGGAGGACGAAAATGACCTAATTGTTCATCCAATGACACAAACACACCTATTGGATGCACAAGATTGGTTAGAAACCCTAATTGGACAAGATTAAGTGTAGGGAGGACGAAAATGACCTAAATGATCAACCAATGACACAAAAACACCAATTGGATGCGCAAGATTGGTTAGAAACCCTAATTGGACAAGATAAAGTGTACGGAGAGCGAAAATGACCTAAATGTTCATCCAATGACACAAGACACCTATTGGATGCACCAGATTGGTTAAACACCCTAATTGGACAAGATTAAGTGTAGGGAGGACGAAAATGACCTAAATGTTCATCCAATGACACAAAACACCTATTGGATGCACAAGATTGGTTAGAAACCCTAATTGGACAAGATAAAGTGTAGGGAGGCCGAAAATGACCTAAATGTTCATCCAATGACACAAGACACCGATTGGATGCACCAGATTGGTTAAACACCCTAATTGGACAAGATTAAGTGTAGGGAGGACGAAAATGACCTAAATATTCATCTAATGACACAAAACACCTATTGGATGCACAAGATTGGTTAAAAACCCTAATTGGACAAGAATTATAATAGGGAGGAAGAAAATGACCTAATTTTCCATCCAATGACACAAGACACCTATTGGATGCACCAGATTGGTTAAACACCCTAATTGGACAAGATTAAGTGTAGGGAGGACGAAAATGACCTAAATGTTCATCCAATGACACAAAACACCTATTGGATGCACAAGATTGGTTAGAAACCCTAATTGGACAAGAATTAGCCTAGGGAGGACGAAAATGACCTAATTGTTCATCCAATGACACAAACACACCTATTGGATGCACAAGATTGGTTAGAAACCCTAATTGGACAAGATTAAGTGTAGGGAGGACGAAAATGACCTAAATGTTCAACCAATGACACAAAAACACAATTTGGATGCACAAGATTGGTTAGAAACCCTAATTGGACAAGATAAAGTGTAGGGAGAGCGAAAATGACCTAAATGTTCATCCAATGACACAAGACACCTATTGGATGCACCAGATTGGTTAAACACCCTAATTGGACAAGAATTATCATAGGGAGGACGAAAATGACCTAATTGTCCATCCAATGACACAAAAACACCAATTGGATGCACAAGAATTGTTAGAAACCCTAATTGGACAAGATAAAGTGTAGGGAGGACGAAAATGACCTAAGTGATCATCCAATGACACAAAACACCTATTGGATGCACAAGATTGGTTAAAAACCCTAATTGGACAAGAATTAGCCTAGGGAGGACGAAAATGACCTAATTGTTCATCCAATGACACAAAAACACCTATCGGATGCACAAGATTGGTTAGAAACCCTAATTGAACAAGATTAAGTGTAGGGAGGACGAAAATGACCTAAATGTTCATCCGATGACACAAAACACCTATTGGATGCACAAGAGTAGTTAAAAACCCTAATTGGACAAGATTAAGTGTAGGGAGGACGAAAATGACCTAAATATTCATAAAATGACACAAAACACCTATTGGATGCACAATATTGGTTAAAAACCCTAATTGGACAAGAATTAGCCTAGGGAGGACGAAAATGACCTAATTGTTCATCCAATGACACAAACACACCTATTGGATGCACAAGATTGGTTAAAAACCCTAATTGGACAAGAATTAGCCTAGGGAGGACGAAAATGACCTAATTGTTCATCCAATGACACAAAATACCTATTGGATGCACAAGATTGGTTAAAAACCCTAATTGGACAAGATTAAGTGTAGGGAGGACGAAAATGACCTAAATACTGATCCAATGACACAAAACACCTATTGGATGCACAAGATTAGTTAAAAACTCTAATTGGACAAGATTAAGTGTAGGGAGGACGAAAATGACCTAAATATTCATCTAATGACACGAAACACCTATTGGATGCACAATATTGGTTAAAAACCCTAATTGGACAAGAATTAGCCTAGGGAGGACGAAAATGACCTAATTGTTCATCCAATGACACAAACACACCTATTGGATGCACAAGATTGGTTAGAAACCCTAATTGGACAAGATTAAGTGTAGGGAGGACGAAAATGTCCTAAATATTCAACCAATGACACAAAAACACCAATTGGATGCACAAGATTGGTTAGAAACCCTAATTGGACAAGATAAAGTGTAGGGAGAGCGAAAATGACCTAAATGTTCATCCAATGACACAAGACACCTATTGGATGAACCAGATTGGTTAAACACCCTAATTGGACAAGAATTATCATAGGGAGGACGAAAATGACCTAATTGTCCATCCAATGACACAAAAACACCAATTGGATGCACAAGAATTGTTAGAAACCCTAATTGGACAAGATAAAGTGTAGGGAGGACGAAAATGACCTAAGTGTTCATCCAATGACACAAAACACCTATTGGATGCACAAGATTGGTTAAAAACCCTAATTGGACAAGAATTAGCCTAGGGAGGACGAAAATGACCTAATTGTTCATCCAATGACACAAAAACACCTATCGGATGCACAAGATTGGTTAGAAACCCTAATTGAACAAGATTAAGTGTAGGGAGGACGAAAATGACCTAAATGTTCATCCGATGACACAAAACACCTATTGGATGCACAAGAGTAGTTAAAAACCCTAATTGGACAAGATTAAGTGTAGGGAGGACGAAAATGACCTAAATATTCATAAAATGACACAAAACACCTATTGGATGGACAATATTGGTTAAAAACCCTAATTGGACAAGAATTAGCCTAGGGAGGACGAAAATGACCTAATTGTTCATCCAATGACACAAACACACCTATTGGATGCACAAGATTGGTTAGAAACCCTAATTGGACAAGATTAAGTGTAGGGAGGACGAAAATGTCCTAAATATTCAACCAATGACACAAAAACACCAATTGGATGCACAAGATTGGTTAGAAACCCTAATTGGACAAGATAAAGTGTAGGGAGAGCGAAAATGACCTAAATGTTCATCCAATGACACAAGACACCTATTGGATGCACCAGATTGGTTAAACACCCTAATTGGACAAGATTAAATGTAGGGAGGACGAAAATGACATAAATGTTCATCCAATGACACGAAACAGTTATTGGATGCACAAGATTGTTTAAAAACCCTAATTGGATAAGAATTAGCCTAGGGAGGACGAAAATGACCTAATTGTTCATCCAATGACACAAACACACCTATTGGATGCACAAGATTGGTTAGAAACCCTAATTGGACAAGATTAAGTGTAGGGAGGACGAAAATGTCCTAAATATTCAACCAATGACACAAAAACACCAATTGGATGCACAAGATTGGTTAGAAACCCTAATTGGACAAGATAAAGTGTAGGGAGAGCGAAAATGACCTAAATGTTCATCCAATGACACAAGACACCTATTGGATGCACCAGATTGGTTAAACACCCTAATTGGACAAGAATTATCATAGGGAGGACGAAAATGACCTAATTGTCCATCCAATGACACAAAAACACCAATTGGATGCACAAGAATTGTTAGAAACCCTAATTGGACAAGATAAAGTGTAGGGAGGACGAAAATGACCTAAGTGTTCATCCAATGACACAAAACACCTATTGGATGCACAAGATTGGTTAAAAACCCTAATTGGACAAGAATTAGCCTAGGGAGGACGAAAATGACCTAATTGTTCATCCAATGACCCAAAAACACCTGTCGGATGCACAAGATTGGTCAGAAACCCTAATTGAACAAGATTAAGTGTAGGGAGGACGAAAATTACCTAAATGTTCATCCAATGACACAAAACACCTATTGGATGCACAAGATTGGTTAAAAACCCTAATTGGACAAGGATTATCATAGAGAGGACGAAAATGACCTAATTGTTCATCCAATGACACAAAAACACCAATTGGATGCACAAGATTGGTTAGAAACCCTAATTGGACAAGATAAAGTGTAGGGAGGACGAAAATGACCTAAGTGTTCATCCAATGACACAAAACACCTATTGGATGCACAAGATTGGTTAAAAACCCTAATTGGACAAGAATTAGCCTAGGGAGGACGAAAATGACCTAATTGTTCATCGAATGACACAAAAACACCTATCGGATGCACAAGATTGGTTAGAAACCCTAATTGAACAAGATTAAGTGTAGGGAGGACGAAAATGACCTAAATGTTCCTCCAATGACACAAAACACCTATTGGATGCACAAGATTGGTTAAAAACCCTAATTGGACAAGAATTATCATGGGGAGGACGAAAATGACCTAATTGTTCATCCAATGACACAAAAACACCAATTGGATGCACAAGATTGGTTAGAAACCCTAATTGGACAAGATAAAGTGTAGGGAGGACGAAAATGACCTAAGTGTTCATCCAATGACACAAAACACCTATTGGATGCACAAGATTGGTTAAAAACCCTAATTGGACAAGAATTAGCCTAGGGAGGACGAAAATGACCAAATTGTTCATCCAATGACACAAAACGCCTATTGGATGCACAAGATTGGTTAAAAACCCTAATTGGACAAGATTAAGTGTAGGGAGGGTGAAAATACGAAAATGACCTAAATGTTCTTCCAATGACACAGAACACCTATTGGATGCACAAGATTGGTTAAAAACCCTAATTGGAAAAGAATTAGCCTAGGGAGGACGAAAATGACCTAATTGTTCATCCAATGACACAAACACACCTATTGGATGCACAAGATTGGTTAGAAACCCTAATTGGACAAGATTAAGTGTAGGGAGGACGAAAATGACCTAAATGTTCAACCAATGACACAAAAACACCAATTGGATGCACAAGATTGGTTAGAAACCCTAATTGGACAAGATAAAGTGTAGGGAGAGCGAAAATGACCAAAATGTTCATCCAATGACACAAGACACCTATTGGATGCACCAGATTGGTTAAACACCCTAATTGGACAAGATTAAGTGTAGGCAGGACGAAAATGACCTAAATGTTCATCCAATGACACAAAACACCTATTGGATGCTCAAGATTGGTTAAAAACCCTAATTGGACAAGAATTATCATAGGGAGGACGAAAATGACCTAATTGTTCATCCAATGACACAAAAACACCAATTGGATGCACAAGAATTGTTAGAAACCCTAATTGTACAAGATAAAGTGTAGGGAGGACGAAAATGACCTAAGTGTTCATCCAATGACACAAAACACCTATTGGATGCACAAGATTGGTTAAAAACCCTAATTGGACAAGAATTAGCCTAGGGAGGACGAAAATGACCTAATTGTTCATCCAATGACACAAAAACACCTATCGGATGCACAAGATTGGTTAGAAACCCTAATTGAACAAGATTAAGTGTAGGGAGGACGAAAATGACCTAAATGTTTATCCGTTGACACAAAACACCTATTGGATGCACAAGATTAGTTAAAAACCCTAATTGGACAAGATTAAGTGTAGGGAGGACGAAAATGACCTAAATATTCATAAAATGACACAAAACACCTATTGGATGCACAATATTGGTTAAAAACCCTAATTGGACAAGATTAAATGTAGGGAGGACGAAAATGACATAAATGTTCATCCAATGACACAAAACAGTTATTGGATGCACAAGATTGTTTAAAAACCCTAATTGGATAAGAATTAGCCTAGGGAGGACGAAAATGACATAAATGTTCATCCAATGAGACAAAAACACCAATTGGATGCACAAGATTGGTTAGAAACCCTAATTGGATACGATAAAGTGTAGGGAGAGCGAAAATGACCTAAATGTTCATCCAATGACACAAGACACCTATTGGATGCACCAGATTGGTTAAACACCCTAATTGGACAAGATTAAGTGTAGGGAGGACGAAAATGACCTAAATATTCATCTAATGACACAAAACACCTATTGGATGCACAAGATTGGTTAAAAACCCTAATTGGACAAGATTAAATGTAGCGAGGACAAAAATGACATAAATGTTCATCCAATGACACAAACACTTATTGGATGCACAAGATTGTTTAAAAACCCTAATTGGATAAGAATTAGCCTAGGGAGGACGAAAATGACCTAATTGTTCATCCAATGACACAAAAACACCAATTGGATGCACAAGATTGGTTAGAAACCCTAATTGGACAAGATAAAGTGTAGGGAGGCCGAAAATGACCTAAATGTTCATCCAATGACACAAGACACCTATTGGATGCACCAGATTGGTTAAACACCCTAATTGGAAAAGATTAAGTGTAGGGAGGACGAAAATGACCTAAATATTCATCTAATGACACAAAACACCTATTGGATGCACAAGATTGGTTAAAAACCCTAATTGGACAAGATTAAATGTAGGGAGGACGAAAATGACATAAATGTTCATCCAATGACACGAAACAGTTATTGGATGCACAAGATTGTTTAAAAACCCTAATTGGATAAGAATTAGCCTAGGGAGGACGAAAATGACCTAATTGTTCATCCAATGACTCAAAAACACCAATTGGATGCACAAGATTGGTTAAAAACCCTAATTGGACAAGAATTAGCCTAGGGAGGACGAAAATGACCTAATTGTTCATCCAATGACACAAAATACCTATTGGATGCACAAGATTGGTTAAAAACCCTAATTGGACAAGATTAAGTGTAGGGAGGACGAAAATGACCTAAATACTGATCCAATGACACAAAACACCTATTGGATGCACAAGATTAGTTAAAAACCCTAATTGGACAAGATTCAGTGTAGGGAGGACGAAAATGACCTAAATATTCATAAAATGACACAAAACACCTATTGGATGCACAATATTGGTTAAAAACCCTAATTGGACAAGAATTAGCCTAGGGAGGACGAAAATGACCTAATTGTTCATCCAATGACACAAACACACCTATTGGATGCACAAGATTGGTTAGAAACCCTAATTGGACAAGATTAAGTGTAGGGAGGACGAAAATGTCCTAAATGTTCAACCAATGACACAAAAACACCAATTGGATGCACAAGATTGGTTAGAAACCCTAATTGGACAAGATAAAGTGTAGGGAGAGCGAAAATGACCTTAATGTTCATCCAATGACACAAGACACCTATTGGATGCACCAGATTGGTTAAACACCCTAATTGGACAAGATTAAATGTAGGGAGGACGAAAATGACATAAATGTTCATCCAATGACACAAAACAGTTATTGGATGCACAAGATTGTTTAAAAACCCTAATTGGATATGAATTAGCCTAGGGAGGACGAAAATGACCTAATTGTTCATCCAATGACACAAAAACACCAATTGGATGCACAAGATTGGTTAGAAACCCTAATTGGACAAGATAAAGTGTAGGGAGAGCGAAAATGACCTAAATGTTCATCCAATGACACAAAACACCTATTGGATGCACAAGATTGGTTAGAAACCCTAATTGGACAAGATAAAGTGTAGGGAGGCCGAAAATGACCTAAATGTTCATCCAATGACACAAGACACCTATTGGATGCACCAGATTGGTTAAACACCCTAATTGGAAAAGATTAAGTGTAGGGAGGACGAAAATGACCTAAATATTCATCTAATGACACAAAACACCTATTGGATGCACAAGATTGGTTAAAAACCCTAATTGGACAAGATTAAATGTAGGGAGGACGAAAATGACATAAATATTCATCCAATGACACGAAACAGTTATTGGATGCACAAGATTGTTTAAAAAGCCTAATTGGATAAAAATTAGCCTAGGGAGGACGAAAATGACCTAATTGTTCATCCAATGACACAAAAACACCAATTGGATGCACAAGATTGGTTAAAAACCCTAATTGGACAAGAATTAGCCTAAGGAGGACGAAAATGACCTAATTGTTCATCCAATGACACAAAATACCTATTCGATGCACAAGATTGGTTAAAAACCCTAATTGGACAAGATTAAGTGTTGGGAGGACGAAAATGACCTAAATACTGATCCAATGACACAAAACACCTATTGGATGCACAAGATTAGTTAAAAACCCTAATTGGACAAGATTAAGTGTAGGGAGGACGAAAATGA
This sequence comes from Cicer judaicum, assembly GCA_037974835.1. NCBI lineage: Eukaryota > Viridiplantae > Streptophyta > Magnoliopsida > Fabales > Fabaceae > Cicer > Cicer judaicum. Next base: position 900 of record JBBPBS010001123.1, on the reverse strand, counting down.
CCTAAATGTTCATCCAATGACACAAAACACCTATTGGATGCACAAGATTGGTTAGAAACCCTAATTGGACAAGATAAAGTGTAGGGAGGACGAAAATGACCTAAACATTCATCCAATGACACAAGACACCTATTGGATGCACCAGATTGGTTAAACACCCTAATTGGACAAGATTAAGTGTAGGGAGGACGAAAATGACCTAAATGTTCATCCAATGACACAAAACACCTATTGGATGCACAAGATTGGTTAGAAACCCTAATTGGACAAGATAAAGTGTAGGGAGGCCGAAAATGACCTAAATATTCATCCAATGACACAAGACACCTATTGGATGCACCAGATTGGTTAAACACCCTAATTGGACAAGATTAAATATAGGGACGACGAAAATGACATAAATGTTCATCCAATGACACGAAACAGTTATTGGATGCACAAGATTGTTTAAAAACCCTAATTGGACAAGATTAAATGTAGGGACGACGAAAATGACATAAATGTTCATCCAATGACACGAAACAGTTATTGGATGCACAAGATTGTTTAAAAACCCTAATTGGATAAAAATTAGCCTAGGGAGGACGAAAATGACCTAATTGTTCATCCAATGACACAAAAACACCAATTGGATGCACAAGATTGGTTAAAAACCCTAATTGGACAAGAATTAGCCTAGGGAGGACGAAAATGACCTAATTGTTCATCCAATGACACAAAATACCTATTGGATGCACAAGATTGGTTAAAAACCCTAATTGGACAAGATTAAGTGTAGGGAGGACGAAAATGACATAAATGTTCATCCAATGACACAAAACACCTATTGGATGCACAAGATTGGTTAAAAACCCTAATTGGACAAGATTAAGTGTAGGGAGGACGAAAATGACCTAAATA
>JBBPBS010001122.1:0-18077 GCA_037974835.1 Cicer judaicum | reverse complement strand
TTTTTTTTTTGTCATTGGAAGATCATTTACGTCATTTTCGTCCTCCCTAGTCTTAATCTTGTCCAATTAGGGTTTTTAACCAATCTTGTGCATCCAATAGGTATTTTTGTGTCATTGGGATACCATTTAGGACATTTTCCTCCTCCCTAGGCTAATTCCTTTCCAATTAGGGTTTTTAACGAATTTTGTGCTTCGAATAGGTGTGTTTGTGTCATACGATTAACATTTAGGTCATTTTCGGCCTCCCTAGGCTAATTCTTGTCCAATTAGCATTATTAACCAATCTTGTGCATCTAATAGATGTGTTTGTGTCCATTGGATGAACATTTAGGTCATTTGATTCCTACCTAGGTTTATTCTTGTCCAATTAGGGTTTTTAACCAATCTTTGACATCGAATAAGTTCGTTTGTGTCATTGAATGAACATTTAGTTCATTTTCGTCCTCCATAGGCTTATTCATGTCCAATTAGGGTTTTTAACAAATCTAGTGCATCCAATCGGTGTGTTTGTGTCATTGGATGAACATTTATGTCATTTTCGTCCTCCCTAGGCTTATTCTTGTCCAATTAGGGTTTTTAACCAATCTTGTGCATCCAAAAGGTGTGTTTGTGTCATTGGATGAACATTTAGGTCATTTTCGTCCTCCCTAGGCTTATTCTTGTCCAATTAGGGTTTTTAACCATTCTTGTGCATCGAATAAGTTCGTTTATGTCGTTGGATGAACAATTAGGTCATTTTTGTCCTTCCTAGGCTTAATGTTGTCCAATTAGGGTTTTTACGAATCTTGTGCATCTAATAGGTGTTTTTGTATCACTGGATGAACATTTAGGTCACTTTCGTCCTCCCAAGTCTTAATCTTGTCCAATTAGGGTTTTTAACCAATCTTGTGCATCGAATAAGTTCGTTAGTGTCATTGGATGAACATTTAGGTTATTTTCGTCCTCCCTAGGCTTATTATTGTCCAATTACGGTGTTTTAACCAATCTTGTGCACCGAATAAGTTCGTTTGTGTCATTGGATGAACATTTAGGTCATTTTTGCCCTCCCTGGACTTAATCTTGTCCAATTAGGGTTTTTACCAATCTTGTGCTTCTAATAGGTGTTTTTGTGTCATTGGATGAACATCTTGGTCATTTTGGTCCTCCCAAGTCTTAATCTTGTCCAATTAGGGTTTTTAACCAATATTGTGCATCCAATAGGTTTTTTTGTGTCATTGGATGAACATTTAGGTCATTTTCCTCCTCTTTAGGGTTATTCTTGTCCAATTAGGGTTTTTAACCAATCTTGTGCATATAATAGGTGTTTTTGTATCATTGGATGAAGATTTAGGTCATTTTCATACTCCCAAGTCTTGATCTTGTCCAAATAGGGTTCTTAACCAATCTTGTGCATCCAATAGGAGTTTTTGTGTCATTGGATTAACATTTAGGTCATTTTCTTCCTCCATAGGCTTATTCTTGTTCAATTAGGGTTTTTAACCAATTTTGTGCATCCGATAGGTGCTTTGTGTCAAAGGATGAACATTTAGGTCATTTTCGTCCTCCCAAGTCTTAATCTTGTCCAATTAGGGTTTTGCACCAATCTTGTGCATCCAATAGGTTTTTTTTTGTCATTGAAAGAACATTTAGGTCATTTTCGTCCTCCCTAGTCTTAATCTTGTCCATTTACGGTTTTTAACCAATCTTGTGCATCCAATAGGTGTTTTTGTCTCATTGGATGAATATTTAGGTCATTTTCGTCCTCCCTAGTCTTAATCCTGTCCAATTAGTGTTTTTAACCAATCTTTTACATCCAATAGGAGTTTTTGTATCATTGGATGAATATTTAGGTCATTCTCGTCCTCCCAAGTCTTAATGTTGTCCAATTAAGGTTTATAGCCAATCTTGTGCCTCCAATAGGTATTTTTGTGTCATTGGATGATCATTTAGGTGATTTTTGTCCTCCCAAGTCTTAATCTTCTTCTATTAGGGTTTTTAACCAATCTGGTGCATCCAATAGGTGTTTTTGTGTCATTGGATGAACATTTAGGTCATTTTCGTCCTCCATAGGCTTATGCTTATCCAATTAGGGTTTTTAACAAATCTTGTGCATCCAATAGGTGTTTTTTGTCATAGGATGAACATTTAGGTCATTTTCGTCCTCGCAATTCTTAATCTTGTCCAATTAGGGTTTTTAACCAATCTTGTGCATCCAATAGGTATTTTTGTGTCATTGGATGACCATTTAGGTCATTTTTGTCCTCCCTAGTCTAATTCCTTTCCAAGTAGGGTTTTTAACCCATTTTGTGCTCCCAATAGGTGTGTTTGTGTTATACGATTAACATTTAGGTCATTTTCGACCTCCCTAGGCTAATTCTTGTCAAATTAGCATTTTTAACCAATCTTGTGCATCCAATAGGTGTGTTTGTGTCCATTGGATGAACATTTAGGTCATTTTCCTCCTCTGTAGGGTTATTCTTGTCCAATTAGGGGTTTTAACCAATCTTGTGCATATAATAGGTGTTTTTGTATCATTGGATAAAAATTTAGGTCATTTTCGTACTCCCAAGTCTTGATCTTGTCCAATTAGGGTTCTTAACCAATCTTGTGCATCCAATAGGAGTTTTTGTGTCATTGGATTAACATTTAGGTCATTTTCGTCCTCCCAAGTCTTAATCTTGTCCTATTATGGTTTTTAACCAATCTTGTGCATCCAATAGGTGTTTTTGTGTCATTGGATGAACATTTAGGTCATTTTCCTCCTCTTTAGGGTTATTCTTGTCCAATTAGGGTTTTTAACCAATCTTGTGCATCTAATAGGTGTTTTTGTATCATTGGATGAAGATTTAGGTCATTTTCGTACTCCCAAGTCTTGATCTTGTCCAATTAGGGTTCTTAACCAATCTTGTGCATCCAATAGGAGTTTTTGTGTCATTGGATTAACATTTAGGTCATTTTCGTCCTCCATAGGCTTATTCTTGTCCAATTAAGGTTTTTAACCAATTTTGTGCATCCGATAGGTGCTTTGTGTCAAAGGATGAACATTTAGGTCATTTTCGTCCTCGCAAGTCTTAATCTTGTCCAATTAGGGTTTGGAACCAATCTTGTGCATCCAATAGGTTTTTTTTTGTCATTGGAAGAACATTTAGGTCATTTTCGTCCTCCCTAGTCTTAATCCTGTCCAATTAGGGTTTTTAACCAATCTCTTACATCGAATAAGTTCGTTTGTGTCATTGAATGAACATTTAGTTCATTTTCGTCCTCCAAAGGCTTATTCATGTCCAATTAGGGTTTTTAACAAATGTAGTGCATCCAATCGGTGTGTTTGTGTCATTGGATGAACATTTATGTCATTTTCGCCATCCCTAGGCTAATTCTTGTCCAATTAGGCTTTTTAACCAATCTTGTGCATCCAATAGGTGTTTTTGTGTCATTGGATGAACATTTAGGTCATTTTCGTCCTCCGAAGTCTTAATCTTGTCTAATTAGGGTTTTTATCCAATCTGGTCGAAATAGGGTTTTTAACCAATCTTGTGCATCGAATAAGTTCGTTTGGGTCATTGGAGGAACATTTAGTTTATTTTTGTCCTCCCTAGGTTTAATCTTGTCCTATTAGGGTTTTTAACCAATCTTGTGCATCCAATAGGTATTTTTGTGTCATTGGATGACCATTTAAGTCATTTTTGTCCTCCCTAGTCTAATTCCTTTCCAAGTAGGGTTTTTAACCCATTTTGTGCTCCCAATAGGTGTGTTTGTGTTATACGATTAACATTTAGGTCATTTTCGACCTCCCTAGGCTAATTCTTGTCAAATTAGCATTTTTAACCAATCTTGTGCATTCAATAGGTGTGTTTGTGTCCATTGGATGAACATTTAGGTCATTTTCCTCCTCTGTAGGGTTATTCTTGTCCAATTAGGGTTTTTAACCAATCTTGTGCATATAATAGGTGTTTTTGTATCATTGGATAAAAATTTAGGTCATTTTCGTACTCCCAAGTCTTGATCTTGTCCAATTAGGGTTCTTAACCAATCTTGTGCATCCAATAGGAGTTTTTGTGTCATTGGATTAACATTTAGGTCATTTTCGTCCTCCCAAGTCTTAATCTTGTCCTATTATGGTTTTTAACCAATCTTGTGCATCCAATAGGTGTTTTTGTGTCATTGGATGAACATTTAGGTCATTTTCCTCCTCTTTAGGGTTATTCTTGTCCAATTAGGGTTTTTAACCAATCTTGTGCATATAATAGGTGTTTTTGTATCATTGGATGAAGATTTAGGTCATTTTCATACTCCCAAGTCTTGATCTTGTCCAAATAGGGTTCTTAACCATTCTTGTGCATCCAATAGGAGTTTTTGTGTCATTGGATTAACATTTAGGTCATTTTCTTCCTCCATAGGCTTATTCTTGTTCAATTAGGGTTTTTAACCAATTTTGTGCATCCGATAGGTGCTTTGTGTCAAAGGATGAACATTTAGGTCATTTTCGTCCTCCCAAGTCTTAATCTTGTCCAATTAGGGTTTTGAACCAATCTTGTGCATCCAATAGGTTTTTTTTTGTCATTGGAAGAACATTTAGGTCATTTTCGTCCTCCCTAGTCTTAATCTTGTCCAATTAGGGTTTTTAACCAATCTTGTGCATATAATAGGTGTTTTTGTATCATTGGATGAAGCTTTAGGTCATTTTCGTACTCCCAAGTTTTGATCTTGTCCAATTAGGGTTCTTAACCAATCTTGTGCATCCAATAGGAGTTTTTGTGTCATTGGATTAACATTCGGTCATTTTTGTCCTCCATAGGCTTATTCTTGTCCAATTAAGGTTTTTAACCTATTTTGTGCATCCGATAGGTGCTTTGTGTCAAAGGATGAACATTTAGGTCATTTTCGTCCTCGCAAGTCTTAATCTTGTCCAATTAGGGTTTGGAACCAATCTTGTGCATCCAATAGGTTTTTTTTTGTCATTGGAAGAACATTTAGGTCATTTTCCTCCTCTTTAGGGTTATTCTTGTCCAATTAGGGTTTTTAACCAATCTTGTGCATATAATAGGTGTTTTTGTATCATTGGATGAAGATTTAGGTCATTTTCGTACTCCCAAGTCTTGATCTTGTCCAATTAGGGTTCTTAACCAATCTTGTGCATCCAATAGGAGTTTTTGTGTCATTGGATTAACATTTAGGTCATTTTCGTCCTCCATAGGCTTATTCTTGTCCAATTAAGGTTTTTAACCAATTTTGTGCATCCGATAGGTGCTTTGTGTCAAAGGATGAACATTTAGGTCATTTTCGTCCTCCCAAGTCTTAATCTTGTCCTATTATGGTTTTTAACCAATCTTGTGCATCCAATAGGTGTTTTTGTGTCATTGGATGAACATTTAGGTCATTTTCCTCCTCTTTAGGGTTATTCTTGTCCAATTAGGGTTTTTAACCAATCTTGTGCATATAATAGGTGTTTTTGTATCATTGGATGAAGATTTAGGTCATTTTCGTACTCCCAAGTCTTGATCTTGTCCAATTAGGGTTCTTAACCAATCTTGTGCATCCAATAGGAGTTTTTGTGTCATTGGATTAACATTTAGGTCATTTTCGTCCTCCCTAGGCTTATTCTTGTCCAATTAAGGTTTTTAACCAATTTTGTGCATCCGATAGGTGCTTTGTGTCAAAGGATGAACATTTAGGTCATTTTCGTCCTCGCAAGTCTTAATCTTGTCCAATTAGGGTTTGGAACCAATCTTGTGCATCCAATAGGTTTTTTTTTGTCATTGGAAGAACATTTAGGTCATTTTCGTCCTCCCTAGTCTTAATCCTGTCCAATTAGTGTTTTTAACCAGTCTTTTACATCCAATAGGAGTTTTTGTATCATTGGATAAATATTTAGGTCATTCTCGTCCTCCCAAGTCTTAATGTTGTCCAATTAAGGTTTATAGCCAATCTTGTGCCTCCAATAGGTATTTTTGTGTCATTAAATGATCATTTAGGTGATTTTTGTCCTCCCAAGTCTTAGTCTTCTTCTATTAGGGTTTTTAACCAATCTGGTGCATCCAATAGGTGTTTTTGTGTCATTGGATGAACATTTAGGTCATTTTCGTCCTCCATAGGCTTATGCTTGTCCAATTAGGGTTTTTAACAAATCTTGTGCATCCAATAGGTGTTTTTTGTCATAGGATGAACATTTAGGTCATTTTCGTCCTCCCAATTCTTAATCTTGTCCAATTAGGGTTTTTAACCAATCTTGTGCATCCAATAGGTGTTTTTGTGTCATTGGATGAACATTTAGGTCATTTTCGTCCTCCCAAGTCTTAATCTTGTCCAATTAGGGTTTTTATCCAATCTTGTCGAATTAGGGTTTTTAACCAATCTTGTGCATCGAATAAGTTCGTTTGGGTCATCGGAGGAACATTTAGTTTATTTTTGTCCTTCCAAGTCTTGATCTTGTCCAATTAGGGTTTTTAACCAATCTTGTGCATCCAATAGGAGTTTTTGTGTCATTGGATGAACATTTAGGTCATTTTCGTCCTCCATAGGCTTATGCTTGTCCAATTAGGGTTTTTAACAAATCTTGTGCATCCAATAGGTGTTTTTTGTCATAGGATGAACATTTAGGTCATTTTCGTCCTCGCAATTCTTAATCTTGTCCAATTAGGGTTTTTAACCAATCTTGTGCATCCAATAGGTGTTTTTGTGTCATTGGATGAACATTTAGGTCATTTTCGTCCTCCCAAGTCTTAATCTTGTCCAATTAGGGTTTTTATCCAATCTTGTCGAATTAGGGTTTTTAACCAATCTTGTGCATCGAATAAGTTCGTTTGGGTCATCGGAGGAACATTTAGTTTATTTTTGTCCTTCCAAGTCTTGATCTTGTCCAATTAGGGTTCTTAACCAATCTTGTGCATCCAATAGGTGTTTTTGTGTCATTGGATGAACATTTAGGTCATTTTCGTCCTCCCTAGGCTTATTCTTGTCCAATTAGGGTTTTTAACCAATCTTTGCATTGAATAAGTTCGTTAGTGTCATTGGATGAACATTTAGGTCATTTTTGTCCTTCCTAGGCTTAATCTTGTTCAATTAGGGTTTTTAATCTTGTCCTATTATGGTTTTTAACCAATCTTGTGCATCGAATAGGTGTTTTTGTGTCATTGGATGAACATTTAGGTCATTTTCCTCCTCTTTAGGGTTATTCTTGTCCAATTAGGGTTTTTAACCAATCTTGTGCATATAATAGGTGTTTTTGTATCATTGGATGAAGATTTAGGTCATTTTCGTACACCCAAGTCTTGATCTTGTCCAATTAGGGTTCTTAACCAATTTTGTGCATCCAATAGGAGTTTTTGTGTCATTGGATTAACATTTAGGTCATTTTCGTCCTCCATAGGCTTATTCTTGTCCAATTAAGGTTTTTAACCAATTTTGTGCATCCGATAGGTGCTTTGTGTCAAAGGATGAACATTTAGGTCATTTTCGTCCTCGCAAGTCTTAATCTTGTCCAATTAGGGTTTGGAACCAATCTTGTGCATCCAATAGGTTTTTTTTTGTCATTGGAAGAACATTTAGGTCATTTTCGTCCTCCCTAGTCTTAATCCTGTCCAATTAGTGTTTTTAACCAATCTTTTACATCCAATAGGAGTTTTTGTATCATTGGATAAATATTTAGGTCATTCTCGTCCTCCCAAGTCTTAATGTTGTCCAATTAAGGTTTATAGCCAATCTTGTGCCTCCAATAGGTATTTTTGTGTCATTAAATGATCATTTAGGTGATTTTTGTCCTCCCAAGTCTTAGTCTTCTTCTATTAGGGTTTTTAACCAATCTGGTGCATCCAATAGGTGTTTTTGTGTCATTGGATGAACATTTAGGTCATTTTCGTCCTCCATAGGCTTATGCTTGTCCAATTAGGGTTTTTAACAAATCTTGTGCATCCAATAGGTGTTTTTTGTCATAGGATGAATATTTAGGTCATTTTCGTCCTCCCAATTCTTAATCTTGTCCAATTAGGGTTTTTAACCAATCTTGTGCATCCAATAGGTGTTTTTGTGTCATTGGATGAACATTTAGGTCATTTTCGTCCTCCCAAGTCTTAATCTTGTCCAATTAGGGTTTTTATCCAATCTTGTCGAATTAGGGTTTTTAACCAATCTTGTGCATCGAATAAGTTCGTTTGGGTCATTGGAGGAACATTTAGTTTATTTTTGTCCTCCCTAGGTTTAATCTTGTCCAATTAGGGTTTTTAACCAATCTTGTGCATCCAATACGTATTTTTGTGTCATTGGATGAACATTTAGGTTATTTTCGTCCTCCCAAGTCTTGATCTTGTCCAATTAGGGTTCTTAACCAATCTTGTGCATCCAATAGGAGTTTTTGTGTCATTGGATGAACATTTAGGTCATTTTCCTCCTCTTTAGGGTTATTCTTGTCCAATTAGGGTTTTTAACCAATCTTGTGCATATAATAGGTGTTTTTGTATCATTGGATGAAGATTTAGGTCATTTTCATACTCCCAAGTCTTGATCTTGTCCAAATAGGGTTCTTAACCATTCTTGTGCATCCAATAGGAGTTTTTGTGTCATTGGATTAACATTTAGGTCATTTTCTTCCTCCATAGGCTTATTCTTGTTCAATTAGGGTTTTTAACCAATTTTGTGCATCCGATAGGTGCTTTGTGTCAAAGGATGAACATTTAGGTCATTTTCGTCCTCCCAAGTCTTAATCTTGTCCAATTAGGGTTTTGCACCAATCTTGTGCATCCAATAGGTTTTTTTTTGTCATTGGAAGAACATTTAGGTCATTTTCGTCCTCCCTAGTCTTAATCTTGTCCATTTACGGTTTTTAACCAATCTTGTGCATCCAATAGGTGTTTTTGTCTCATTGGATGAATATTTAGGTCATTTTCGTCCTCCCTAGTCTTAATCCTGTCCAATTAGTGTTTTTAACCAATCTTTTACATCCAATAGGAGTTTTTGTATCATTGGATGAATATTTAGGTCATTCTCGTCCTCCCAAGTCTTAATGTTGTCCAATTAAGGTTTATAGCCAATCTTGTGCCTCCAATAGGTATTTTTGTGTCATTGGATGATCATTTAGGTGATTTTTGTCCTCCCAAGTCTTAATCTTCTTCTATTAGGGTTTTTAACCAATATGGTGCATCCAATAGGTGTTTTTGTGTCATTGGATGAACATTTAGGTCATTTTCGTCCTCCATAGGCTTATGCTTGTCCAATTAGGGTTTTTAACAAATCTTGTGCATCCAATAGGTGTTTTTTGTCATAGGATGAACATTTAGGTCATTTTCGTCCTCGCAATTCTTAATCTTGTCCAATTAGGGTTTTTAACCAATCTTGTGCATCCAATAGGTGTTTTTGTGTCATTGGATGAACATTTAGGTCATTTTCGTCCTCCCAAGTCTTAATCTTGTCCAATTAGGGTTTTTATCCAATCTTGTCGAATTAGGGTTTTTAACCAATCTTATGCATCGAATAAGTTCGTTTGGGTCATCGGAGGAACATTTAGTTTATTTTTGTCCTTCCAAGTCTTGATCTTGTCCAATTAGGGTTCTTAACCAATCTTGTGCATCCAATAGGAGTTTTTGTGTCATTGGATGAACATTTAGGTCATTTTCGTCCTCCCTAGGCTTATTCTTGTCCAATTAGGGTTTTTAACCAATCTTTGCATTGAATAAGTTCGTTAGTGTCATTGGATGAACATTTAGGTCATTTTTGTCCTTCCTAGGCTTAATCTTGTTCAATTAGGGTTTTTAATCTTGTCCTATTATGGTTTTTAACCAATCTTGTGCATCGAATAGGTGTTTTTGTGTCATTGGATGAACATTTAGGTCATTTTCCTCCTCTTTAGGGTTATTCTTGTCCAATTAGGGTTTTTAACCAATCTTGTGCATATAATAGGTGTTTTTGTATCATTGGATGAAGATTTAGGTCATTTTCGTACTCCCAAGTCTTGATCTTGTCCAATTAGGATTCTTAACCAATCTTGTGCATCCAATAGGAGTTTTTGTGTCTTTGGATTAACATTTAGGTCATTTTCGTCCTCCATAGGCTTATTCTTGTCCAATTAAGGTTTTTAACCAATTTTGTGCATCCGATAGGTGCTTTGTGTCAAAGGATGAACATTTAGGTCATTTTCGTCCTCGCAAGTCTTAATCTTGTCCAATTAGGGTTTGGAACCAATCTTGTGCATCCAATAGGTTTTTTTTTGTCATTGGAAGAATATTTAGGTCATTTTCGTCCTCCCTAGTCTTAATCTTGTCCAATTAGGGTTTTTAACCAATCTTGTGCATCCAATAGGTATTTTTGTGTCATTGGGATACCATTTAGGTCATTTTCGTCCTGCCTAGGCTAATTCCTTCCCAATTAGGGTTTTTAACCAATTTTGTGCTTCCAATAGGTGTGTTTCTGTCATTTGATTAACATATAGGTCATTTTCGGCCTCCCTAGGCTAATTCTTGTCCAATTAGCATTTTTAACCAATCTTGTGCATGCAATAGATGTGTTTGTGTCCTTTGGATGAACATTTAGGTCATTTGATTCCTACCTAGGGTTATTTTTGTCCAATTAGGGTTTTTAACCAATCTCTTACATAGAATAAGTTCGTTTGTGTCATTGAATGAACATTTAGTTCATTTTCGTCCTCCAAAGGCTTATTCATGTCCAATTAGGGTTTTTAACAAATGTAGTGTATCCAATCGGTGTGTTTGTGTCATTGGATGAACATTTATGTCATTTTCGCCCTCCCTAGGCTAATTCTTGTCCAATTAGGCTTTTTAAACAATCTTGTGCATCCAATAGGTGTTTTTGTGTCATTGGATGAACATTTAGGTCATTTTCGTCCTCCGAAGTCTTAATCTTGTCTAATTAGGGTTTTTATCCAATCTTGTCGAATTAGGGTTTTTAACCAATCTTGTGCATCGAATAAGTTCGTTTGGGTCATTGGAGGAACATTTAGTTTATTTTTGTCCTCCCTAGGTTTAATCTTGTCCTATTAGGGTTTTTATCCAATCTTGTGCATCCAATAGGTATTTTAGTGTCATTGGATGACCATTTTGGTCATTTTTGTCCTCCCTAGTCTAATTCCTTTCCAAGTAGGGTTTTTAACCCATTTTGTGCTCCCAATAGGTGTGTTTGTGTTATACGATTAACATTTAGGTCATTTTCGACCTCCCTAGGCTAATTCTTTTTCAAATTAGCATTTTTAACCAATCTTGTGCATCCAATAGTTGTGTTTGTGTCCATTGGATGAACATTTAGGTCATTTTCCTCCTCTTTAGGGTTATTCTTGTCCAATTAGGGTTATTAACCAATCTTGTGCATATAATAGGTGTTTTTGTATCATTTGATGAAGATTTAGGTCATTTTCGTACTCCCAAGTCTTGATCTGGTCCAATTAGGGTTCTTAACCAATCTTGTGCATCCAATAGGAGTTTTTGTGTCATTGGATTAACATTTAGGTCATTTTCGTCCTCCCAAGTCTTAATCTTGTCCTATTATGGTTTTTAACCAATCTTGTGCATCCAATAGGTGTTTTTGTGTCATTGGATGAACATTTAGGTCATTTTCCTCCTCTTTAGGGTTATTCTTGTCCAATTAGGGTTTTTAACCAATCTTGTGCATATAATAGGTGTTTTTGTATCACTGGATGAAGATTTAGGTCATTTTTATCCTCCCTGGGCTTAATCTTGTACAATTAGGGTTTTTACCAATCTTGTGCTTCTAATAGGTGTTTTTGTGTCATTGGATGAACATTTTGGTCATTTTGGTCCTCCCAAGTCTTAATCTTGTCCTATTAGGGTTTTTAACCAATCTTGTGCATCCAATAAGTGTTTTTGTGTCATTGGATGAACATTTAGGTCATTTTCCTCCTCTTTAGGGTTATTCTTGTCCAATTAGGGTTTTTAACCAATCTTGTGCATATAATAGGTGTTTTTGTATCACTGGATGAAGATTTAGGTCATTTTCGTACTCCCAAGTCTTGATCTTGTCCAATTAGGGTTCTTAACCAATCTTGTGCATCCAATAGGAGTTTTTGTGTCATTGGATTAACATTTAGGTCATTTTCGTCCTCCATAGGCTTATTCTTGTCCAATTAAGGTTTTTAACCAATTTTGTGCATCCGATAGGTGCTTTGTGTCAAAGGATGAACATTTAGGTCATTTTCGTCCTCGCAAGTCTTAATCTTGTCCAATTAGGGTTTGGAACCAATCTTGTGCATCCAATAGGTTTTTTTTTGTCATTGGAAGAACATTTAGGTCATTTTCGTCCTCCCTAGTCTTAATCCTGTCCAATTAGGGTTTTTAACCAATCTCTTACATCGAATAAGTTCGTTTGTGTCATTGAATGAACATTTAGTTCATTTTCGTCCTCCAAAGGCTTATTCATGTCCAATTAGGGTTTTTAACAAATGTAGTGCATCCAATCGGTGTGTTTGTGTCATTGGATGAACATTTATGTCATTTTCGCCATCCCTAGGCTAATTCTTGTCCAATTAGGCTTTTTAACCAATCTTGTGCATCCAATAGGTGTTTTTGTGTCATTGGATGAACATTTAGGTCATTTTCGTCCTCCGAAGTCTTAATCTTGTCTAATTAGGGTTTTTATCCAATCTGGTCGAAATAGGGTTTTTAACCAATCTTGTGCATCGAATAAGTTCGTTTGGGTCATTGGAGGAACATTTAGTTTATTTTTGTCCTCCCTAGGTTTAATCTTGTCCTATTAGGGTTTTTAACCAATCTTGTGCATCCAATAGGTATTTTTGTGTCATTGGATGACCATTTAAGTCATTTTTGTCCTCCCTAGTCTAATTCCTTTCCAAGTAGGGTTTTTAACCCATTTTGTGCTCCCAATAGGTGTGTTTGTGTTATACGATTAACATTTAGGTCATTTTCGACCTCCCTAGGCTAATTCTTGTCAAATTAGCATTTTTAACCAATCTTGTGCATCCAATAGGTGTGTTTGTGTCCATTGGATGAACATTTAGGTCATTTTCCTCCTCTGTAGGGTTATTCTTGTCCAATTAGGGGTTTTAACCAATCTTGTGCATATAATAGGTGTTTTTGTATCATTGGATAAAAATTTAGGTCATTTTCGTACTCCCAAGTCTTGATCTTGTCCAATTAGGGTTCTTAACCAATCTTGTGCATCCAATAGGAGTTTTTGTGTCATTGGATTAACATTTAGGTCATTTTCGTCCTCCCAAGTCTTAATCTTGTCCTATTATGGTTTTTAACCAATCTTGTGCATCCAATAGGTGTTTTTGTGTCATTGGATGAACATTTAGGTCATTTTCCTCCTCTTTAGGGTTAGGGTTTTTAACCAATCTTGTGCATATAATAGGTGTTTTTGTATCATTGGATGAAGATTTAGGTCATTTTCGTACTCCCAAGTCTTGATCTTGTCCAATTAGGGTTCTTAACCAATCTTGTGCATCCAATAGGAGTTTTTGTGTCATTGGATTAACATTTAGGTCATTTTCGTCCTCCATAGGCTTATTCTTGTCCAATTAAGGTTTTTAACCAATTTTGTGCATCCGATAGGTGCTTTGTGTCAAAGGATGAACATTTAGGTCATTTTCGTCCTTGCAAGTCTTAATCTGGTCCAATTAGGGTTTGGAACCAATCTTGTGCATCCAATAGGTTTTTTGTTTGTCATTGGAAGATCATTTACGTCATTTTCGTCCTCCCTAGTCTTAATCTTGTCCAATTAGGGTTTTTAACCAATCTTGTGCATCCAATAGGTATTTTTGTGTCATTGGGATACCATTTAGGACATTTTCCTCCTCCCTAGGCTAATTCCTTTCCAATTAGGGTTTTTAACCAATTTTGTGCTTCCAATAGGTGTGTTTGTGTCATACGATTAACATTTAGGTCATTTTCGGCCTCCCTAGGCTAATTCTTGTCCAATTAGCATTTTTAACCAATCTTGTGCATCTAATAGATGTGTTTGTTTCCATTGGATGAACATTTAGGTCATTTGATTCCTACCTAGGTTTATTCTTGTCCAATTAGGGTTTTTAACCAATCTTTGACATCGAATAAGTTCGTTTGTGTCATTGAATGAACATTTAGTTCATTTTCGTCCTCCATAGGCTTATTCATGTCCAATTAGGGTTTTTAACAAATCTAGTGCATCCAATCGGTGTGTTTGTGTCATTGGATGAACATTTATGTCATTTTCGTCCTCCCTAGGCTTATTCTTGTCCAATTAGGGTTTTTAACTAATCTTGTGCATCCAATAGGTGTGTTTGTGTCATTGGATGAACATTTAGGTCATTTTCGTCCTCCCTAGGCTTATTCTTGTCCAATTAGGGTTTTTAACCATTCTTGTGCATCGAATAAGTTCGTTTATGTCGTTGGATGAACAATTAGGTCATTTTTGTCCTTCCTAGGCTTAATGTTGTCCAATTAGGGTTTTTACGAATCTTGTGCATCTAATAGGTGTTTTTGTATCACTGGATGAACATTTAGGTCACTTTCGTCCTCCCAAGTCTTAATCTTGTCCAATTAGGGTTTTTAACCAATCTTGTGCATCGAATAAGTTCGTTAGTGTCATTGGATGAACATTTAGGTTATTTTCGTCCTCCCTAGGCTTATTATTGTCCAATTACGGTGTTTTAACCAATCTTGTGCACCGAATAAGTTCGTTTGTGTCATTGGATGAACATTTAGGTCATTTTTGTCCTCCCTGGACTTAATCTTGTCCAATTAGGGTTTTTACCAATCTTGTGCTTCTAATAGGTGTTTTTGTGTCATTGGATGAACATCTTGGTCATTTTGGTCCTCCCAAGTCTTAATCTTGTCCTATTATGGTTTTGAACCAATCTTGTGCATCCAATAGGTGTTTTTGTGTCATTGGATGAACATTTAGGTCATTTTCCTCCTCTTTAGGGTTATTCTTGTCCAATTAGGGTTTTTAACCAATCTTGTGCATATAATAGGTGTTTTTGTATCATTGGATGAAGATTTAGGTCATTTTCGTACTCCCAAGTCTTGATCTTGTCCAAATAGGGTTCTTAACCAATCTTGTGCATCCAATAGGAGTTTGTGTCATTGGATTAACATTTAGGTCATTTTCGTCCTCCATAGGCTTATTCTTGTCCAATTAGGGTTTTTAACCAATTTTGTGCATCCGATAGGTGCTTTGTGTCAAAGGATGAACATTTAGGTCATTTTCGGCCTCCCAAGTCTTAATCTTGTCCAATTAGGGTGTTTTAACCAATCTTGTGCACCGAATAAGTTCGTTTGTGGCATTCGATGAACATTTAGGTCATTTTTATCCTCCCTGGGCTTAATCTTGTCCAATTAGGGTTTTTACCAATCTTGTGCTTCTAATAGGTGTTTTTGTGTCATTGGATGAACATTTTGGTCATTTTGGTCCTCCCAAGTCTTAATCTTGTCCTATTAGGGTTTTTAACCAATCTTGTGCATCCAATAGGTGTTTTTGTGTCATTGGATGAACATTTAGGTCATTTTCCTCCTCTTTAGGGTTATTCTTGTCCAATTAGGGTTTTTAACCAATCTTGTGCATCTAATAGGTGTTTTTGTATCACTGGATGAAGATTTAGGTCATTTTCGTACTCCCAAGTCTTGATCTTGTCCAATTAGGGTTCTTAACCAATCTTGTGCATCCAATAGGAGTTTTTGTGTCATTGGATTAACATTTAGGTCATTTTCGTCCTCCATAGGCTTATTCTTGTCCAATTAAGGTTTTTAACCAATTTTGTGCATCCGATAGGTGCTTTGTGTCAAAGGATGAACATTTAGGTCATTTTCGTCCTCGCAAGTCTTAATCTTGTCCAATTAGGGTTTGGAACCAATCTTGTGCATCCAATAGGTTTTTTTTTGTCATTGGAAGAACATTTAGGTCATTTTCGTCCTCCCTAGTCTTAATCTTGTCCAATTAGGGTTTTTAACCAATCTCTTACATCGAATAAGTTAGTTTGTGTCATTGAATGAACATTTAGTTCATTTTCGTCCTCCAAAGGCTTATTCATGTCCAATTAGGGTTTTTAACAAATGTAGTGCATCCAATCGGTGTGTTTGTGTCATTGGATGAACATTTATGTCATTTTCGCCCTCCCTAGGCTAATTCTTATCCAATTAGGCTTTTTAACCAATCTTGTGCATCCAATAGGTGTTTTTGTGTCATTGGATGAACATTTAGGTCATTTTCGTCCTCCGAAGTCTTAATCTTGTGTAATTAGGGTTTTTATCCAATCTTGTCGAATTAGGGTTTTTAACCAATCTTGTGCATCGAATAAGTTCGTTTGGGTCATTGGAGGAACATTTAGTTTATTTTTGTCCTCCCTAGGTTTAACCTTGTCCTATCAGGGTTTTTAACCAATCTTGTGCATCCAATAGGTATTTTTGTGTCATTGGATGACCATTTAGGTCATTTTTGTCCTCCCTAGTCTAATTCCTTTCCAAGTAGGGTTTTTAACCCATTTTGTGCTCCCAATAGTTGTGTTTGTGTTATACGATTAACATTTAGGTCATTATCGACCTCCCTAGGCTAATTCTTGTCAAATTAGCATTTTTAACCAATCTTGTGCATCCAATAGGTGTGTTTGTGTCCATTGGATGAACATTTAGGTCATTTTCCTCCTCTTTAGGGTTATTCTTGTCCAATTAGGATTTTTAACCAATCTTGTGCATATAATAGGTGTTTTTGTATCATTGGATAAAAATTTAGGTCATTTTCGTACTCCCAAGTCTTGATCTTGTCCAATTAGGGTTCTTAACCAATCTTGTGCATCCAATAGGAGTTTTTGTGTCATTGGATTAACATTTAGGTCATTTTCGTCCTCCCAAGTCTTAATCTTGTCCTATTATGGTTTTTAACCAATCTTGTGCATCCAATAGGTGTTTTTGTGTCATTGGATGAACATTTAGGTCATTTTCCTCCTCTTTAGGGTTATTCTTGTCCAATTAGGGTTTTTAACCAATCTTGTGCATCTAATAGGTGTTTTTGTATCATTGGATGAAGATTTAGGTCATTTTCGTACTCCCAAGTCTTGATCTTGTCCAATTAGGGTTCTTAACCAATCTTGTGCATCCAATAGGAGTTTTTGTGTCATTGGATTAACATTTAGGTCATTTTCGTCCTCCATAGGCTTATTCTTGTCCAATTAAGGTTTTTAACCAATTTTGTGCATCCGATAGGTGCTTTGTGTCAAAGGATGAACATTTAGGTCATTTTCGTCCTCGCACGTCTTAATCTTGTCCAATTAGGGTTTGGAACCAATCTTGTGCATCCAATAGGTTTTTTTTTGTCATTGGAAGAACATTTAGGTCATTTTCGTCCTCCCTAGTCTTAATCTTGTCCAATTAGGGTTTTTAACCAATCTTGTGAATCCAATAGGTATTTTTGTGTCATTGGGATACCATTTAGGAAATTTTCCTCCTCCCTAGGCTAATTCCTTTCCAATTAGGGTTTTTAACCAATTTTGTGCTTCCAATAGGTGTGTTTGTGTCGTACGATTAACATTTAGGTCATTTTCGGCCTCCCTAGGCTAATTCTTGTCCAATTAACATTTTTAACCAATCTTGTGCATCTAATAGATGTGTTTGTGTCCATTGGATGAACATTTAGGTCATTTGATTCCTACCTAGGCTTATTCTTGTCCAATTAGGGTTTTTAGCCAATCTTTCACATCGAATAAGTTCGTTTGTGTTATTGAATGAACATTTAGTTCATTTTCGTCCTCCATAGGCTTCTTCATGTCCAATTAGGGTTTTTAACAAATCTAGTGCATCCAATCGGTGTGTTTGTGTCATTGGATGAACATTTATGTCATTTTCGTCCTCCCTAGGCTTATTCTTGTCCAATTAGGGTTTTTAACCAATCTTGTGCATCCAATAGGTGTGTTTGTGTCATTGGATGAACATTTAGGTCATTTTCGTCCTCCCTAGGCTTATTCTTGTCCAATTAGGGTTTTTAACCATTCTTGTGCATCGAATAAGTTCGTTTATGTCGTTGGATGAACAAATAGGGCATTTTTGTCCTTCCTAGGCTTAATGTTGTCCGATTAGGGTTTTTACGAATCTTGTGCATCTAATAGGTGTTTTTGTATAACTAGATGAACATTTAGGTCACTTTCGTCCTCC
>JBBPBS010001118.1:27500-56792 GCA_037974835.1 Cicer judaicum | reverse complement strand
TGATTGATTGAGAAACAATGATTCCCTCCGCTACGGACAGAAAGAGAGTCCGGAGTCTTGACGAATTAATTCTATCGAGTTGTGGTTGTTGACCAACAAATTATGCATGGGAGAAAGATTCACAAACGAAACTGGAGACAACGAATTTATCAGGAGCCAACTACCTGCTCTAATAGAATTCCATAAACACAACGCGAAGAGACTTTACTGAATGACTTGATCGATCGTACTGTACTAGAAAGACCATAATCCTTTCATACGCTATTTTTGATCCAATCTCGCACTTGGTCTGATCCTCTTTCTGGATGTTCCCTCATAGACCCATTATGTAACCTGATCTTATTACGACGTATCTTTCTTGTCTTGATTGAATACATCATTGATTGAAACAATCATGCAAGAGGTCTGCTACGTCAATTGCGTGCGTAACGAGTTAGAACGGCGGCACCATGTGAGATTCTCATCCCATCCCGACTCGTTCGATTAATGGTGTTGCTGTCAGCCCTGTTCCTAGAGATCCGGGATGGAGGGACGCAAGATAGAGCAAGAGGTTTTCGCCCTTTTGAATAGGCAACTTTTACACACGGGAACTTACGAATAATGATTCCCTTTGACAGGAACTTGCTTATAATGGACTCTCTTCGATGCAACTCAAAGGAAGTCGCTCCAGGAGTCCAGAGAGCAAGCAGCCAACGGTCGGAAGATGTTCTAGACTAGCGTGACCGGAACCTCTGAGGATATAAAGCCCGCTGCTTACCAGATTATGCTAGCAACTTAACACCGACAGAGAGCTAAGATAAGGCGGAATGGAGACCATAGGTCTCCGCGCCGGCTCAAAAAGAAAGGTTCTTACTCCGAGAAGACTTACCAAAAAGAGCCAAAGCGTTCAGGTCAGCAACTCGACCTTCGCCTACTTCGGAAGGATCCAATGAAAGTTGGCCCAATTGCTTGAACATAGAACCTTTGTATCCGAGAGTAGACCTGTCATTCAAGAGCAAATTACTTGACTATCAGCCCAAGGATCAGGGCAACCTCTTGGATATCTCGCTTCTTGGCCGCTCTTTACACTGTCCCACCATTTGGTGGTGTGCAGAGAAGATATATCCGGGGAAGCGCCTTGATAAGTATGCTATCCTTGGCGACGATATTTGTATCGCCGACTCAAAGGTCGCAGAAGTCTACCTATCTACACTTAAGGATTTAGGTGTTACTATATCACTTCCTAAGTCTTTAGTCTCAGATGTGGGTGGCGCTGAGTTTGCTAAGAAGTTTAGGTGTAATAATTTAACAGTAGATTTATCCCCTCTCTTCGAAACCAGGCTAATTCCCATACAATACATGGACAGTATTCCCTTTGTCATCTCTATAAGATACAGAGGTTTTCCACTCTATGTCGATTGTATGGTATTGGTTATAGGCTTCTTGGTAAACTTAACCACACTAAGTCGTCTACAGTCTTACGGCTGAAAGCTATTTGGTTAAAGGCTAAGCTACCTTTCGAGTTGTGGCTTGGCCAGTGCTGTCCTGTCGACCCTTATTTAAAAGGTCGATTGATCTGGAAGCTTCAACAAGCTTTCAGACCTAAGGATCTTGTGGTGCCTCCAACGAGTACTTATAAGTCTGAGACTTTTGAGTACTTAGAGGATATGACACTTCTAAGATCTTGGACTGAAGCCTGGCTCAAGTACGTCAGGTGGTATTACGCTACTGCTTTATCCCCATCGAGGATTTTCTCCAAGCTCCTGTTGTTACTACTCGCTCTTTCCAGCGAGTAAAGAGTTTCCACTTCTGACCCGTTTCGGTCTGGTCAGTCCCAAGGTGATCTTGTTGGGTCTGTTTCTGATCAAGCTGAACTTTCTTTGTTGGAAGGGAGTGAGAACCTCTTTGATGCTGAGGTTGCGGCTCATCGAGAACTGTTGCGGGGAGACCATAGCTGAGGCTGGGCTTGATCCTAAACCTCTAACTATCCTAGGTTCTAGGTTAGGTGGAAGTGAAAAGACTAAGGGAGATGCAGATTACAGCATTGCAGATTCAGAGGAGAAAAAAGTATAAGCCTTCTTTTTAGTCGTTGATGATGATGTATGCAGGGAGAATCCAAGACCAGTAGAAGTAGACCCTGCCGTCGTGGTTGATCCGGTTCACTGAGGAGCAGGAAACCCTGAATAGGGAATTTCTTAAGAGAATCAAGATGTGGCAAAGAAGGAAATCCCCTTTTTAATGCCATCGATATAGATGAGACTACGGTGCCCAAAACCTTAGGCTTAGGACATGACTTATTCCCATAGCTATAGCTTGCTTTCTATAGATGAGCCCTTCGTTCAATGTTCCTTTGGAAGGAAGGCACATACCAACCTGCGATACAATCGAGCTTCCATTGATGGATCAAATCCAGCTATAAGTGATCGAGTACTTCCTTCCATAAAACTATAGTTGAGTCAGCCCTAGGAGAACAGCGCTTTGAGTCCCTTCTCTCGAGTACTGGTTTGAATAGACAGACCAGCCAAGATTGAAGTTCAAAGTGTAACAGTAACACTCTTGCCCCCCTGTTACCATAAGCTCAATCCGAACTTTGCCCTTACTGAGAAGATTCACCATCTGACTCTTGTACCAATCGGGGACCACAAAGTCACTACTCCACTTTTCCACACCTCGGAATTCAACTCAAAAGTTCCATTAAGTTATCACAACCGCGCCAACCGTGTACAGTGCACGCAAGAGTGTCTGCCTACTCTGCAACGAGACCTCAAAGGTGCCAGCTGCATCGTAACACAAGTCCTCCCACCAGGCCACAATTCAATTCATTCGACGGTCTGAACTCTTGACTTGACAGCACTACTACCATCCATTGCTTGATGAGGAGTGAGGAGGGCGGTGTGAAGGGATTGCTAACGAAAAGGCTTTGAAGCCTGAAGAAGAAAGCATTGATTGGGGCTGAGCAGGCTGAACTGTGAATCATATGACTGAAGAAGGGCATATGGGATGGCTTTGCCTATAGTACAATCAAGTCGCTATCTTCTACGACTGTAGATGTAGGTAGATATCGGGCCTTCTTCGTTCCCCGAATCAGTTAGTCAGTGAATAGTCCCACCAGTATGTAGAAGAGTTCGTCCCAGTAGTAGTCCACAAGCTTTGTTGGTCACCGGACACAGTGAGAACTGCTCAGCTTGCTTGCTTTCCCTAGCACACACACTAAGTAGATAGTAGGCACAGGTCCGCTAGGAGCTCATCGAACTGAACTTGTAGAGTGAGACCTGTGCTCGATATGGTTTATTTCACTGCTATTTCTCTCGGTATGCTTCACCACATGCCTGTGATCTCTTTCTCTTTCAAGCTAGGCGGTATCTATAGGAAGTGATCGAAGCATCGGTGAAATGCCATACTTAACACATGCGATTTGCGGATTGCACCTTTGATATCCGCTAAGAACTTCCCAATCAAATAGATCTCCCCTGGCTGGCAATCTCACCGGTGAAGTTATAGCTCTCTAACAAGCGATGAGGGACGAGGTTGCCCGGGTCAACGGATCGAAGGCAGTATTTAACGTTCCCACCTGCAACTACGAACTAGGCTAGCTGACCTAGCAGTGAAAGACGAGAGAGCTGACCAAGAATATTTGTCCTAGATTCATCCCTAGCGGCTTCAAAGCCATTAAGATCGTTACTTCTGGGAATGAATAGTCTTTATAGCGCTCTTGAAAGCGCAACTCCAAGAAAAGAAGAGGGGCTTCCCCGTTCTCAGTCCATGAAGGTGCTTTCTTTATTGATTGGTAGTTTGATGCTAGCTGTTATGCTAAGCTAAGCAATGCCGCTTATAGCAGACAAGGAAAGGCAAGAGCGAGCAGCCACACATGAACCGCGATAAACGATGTCATGATAGGCTTTCCATAACCATCTTTCCGTAATAAAATCCTTCTTTCAGTCTCCCCGAAAAAGGATTGCTGCGAAAGCTGTGCTCGATTTCCTGCGCTAAGTGGTCTTTCCGCTGGATGACTACTATGGACAAAGATGACGACTACTCCCAGTCTCTGGTCAATCCATGCTGATGCTAGAAGAGCCCGCCCCCCCGAAAGATACGAGGTTTTTTTCCTCTCCTTACTTACATGATTTAATTTCTTCTATAAAAAGAGAAAAGGGTACCCCTAAGATAAGAATGTTTAAACCACCTGTAAAGGAATAAATAAAAGGGAGGATGTCCGGAGGAAAAAAGCCCAGTTGGAGGTAATATTAAGGGCCTGCAGTCACTTCAGGTTAACCCAGCGAGTTTTCGCAAGCAAAATGGAGAGATTTCCCTTCTATCCTCAGTACTCTAACTCTAGTATTTGCTTTTCTTTGCAATCAATCTTTCGGTTCTTCTCCCAGTCGGTTTGCGTGTTCATCTGTCTTGCTTGCTTTGTTTGATTTGTTATAGACCGGCCGGTCGGGGACAACAAGCTCGATTAGAGTAACTTATTTTTCAACTCCTTTCGGGTCTACAACAAGATCCGGGTGACCGGAGTGATCAGCAGCTTGATCAGCTTAAGGGGTAGTTTCGCAGATCTCCAGGAGTGGAACTAGGATATTAATCGAAACATAAGGTCTTTAGAGTTGATGAAACAGCATGTGCTACTGTGCGAGGAGCAAAGTGTAAGGCTGAAGATCAAGCTCATCTACTTGAAAGTAAGGTAAGTGAAGTGGTGTGGTTGAATCTTTTCCAGAGGCTGCTGCTTCAGCTTCACTTAGATATAGATATAGATAGATGCCAATGCCGAAGAGTCAAATAAGAGTGAGAATTAGAACAAGGAGAAAGAAGGGACTCGTTGAGCTTACTTCAAGACAAGCGGATGTAGCTCAGCAAGTGGAGAATCTCTCTTTTTTCTTTCTAATAACTTAAAATAGGTATAAATATCTTGCTTCCCCGTTCCCTTAGTAGTTTAGGACATAGTTCCAGATTGCGCTACCGGCACCTAAGACTGCGGAGGAAACTCCCGCTCTTGTCCCTTCCCTCTAGTTAGAACAGGCTTATCTTTGTTCTAGTAGCATCCCTTTCTACGTTTATCGGCTGCCAGCCTCCCCTTGTATTAGTATTTTAGTATTAGCGATCGATCTGGTGATGATCGGACTATCTACCTCACTTGTTTTGTTACCAGTTGCCAGTTCGGAAAGAGGTAGGTTTTAAAGAAGGCTTTAGCAACCAAGTCATTCTCCTCCGCTGATTCCGGGAACTCAGAACTACACTACCTAATAGCTGATCTATCTGACCTAGTTCTTGCCAAGCTCCAGCAATTCCAGTCGATAAGCAGCGAGGCACTTGATCCAATCCATGGTAGAAAGCACAATGTGGTAGTGAAAACAAGGGACAGGGAACTTCTTTAACAACCGTGGGCTAGGATTAAGGTCTCACGGATTACTCCTTTAACAGATAGGTTTGTTAACCCGGAATATTTTTTATATGTCACTGCCCTCTCCGCTGGGAAATCCCTTTGCCTTGGTCAATAAGAAATTCCCGCCCTTATAGCCGCCTTCTTACGACAAGTTTTAGATTTAGATCTGCCCACACTTAGCTTTGGTGAGTCGGGGGATGGGGAGGATCAAACCAGCGCGGGAGAGGCAAACGCGTCCTCGGAGCTGGGGGAAACCTTCGATCTGGACGTGCTCGCTGAATCCTGGCCCAGCGGAACAGAGGAAGCTGGTCCAGCTAATACGACCCTACCAGTGGTCCCCTACCCGTATCAACCGGATGAAGTAATAGGGGGGGATTGTGTCGACGCAATCCAGCACCGCCTCCTCAACCCATACTCCGATCCTTCTTCCGAGGTCATACAAATGATGCGGATTCAAGCCGAAGACCTATTCGAGGTCAAGGTTGAGATTATCCAAATCATGGCGGGCCTTGACCCGACGGGAGATTGGATGGGAAAGGGAGCGCTCGCTTTAAAAAATTCCCGCACCTCCACGGGAGAAGAGCCCCTAGATAGACTCTATGACCTATTGGAAGACCTCAATAGGGGTGGAGTCCAATCGGAGGCCTTTTCCAAATTGCAGGTAAAGGTGCATTCCCGGATTGTTCCGGAAGAGCACTCGTCCGCATAAAAAAGCACGCGCTTGGACAAGAATAACCGCAAATAGAAAGGGAGGACCGGGGGCCAGAGCAAGTTGGGTTGGGGTATAGAGCCGTAAGCGCGGTGGGGGGGTTACAGAGGACGTGCTCGTACGGTTCAAAGAAGGGTATGATCAACTCGTTGTTGGGAACTTTAACTCCTCTATATTCGAAATATGCCTTTCTAGGAGCATTACGATCTGCAGCTCAAATGGTCTCTTATGAAGTATCTATTGGTCTTATTCTTATTGTGCGCCTTGTGAGCGCGTTTGGATCCGCGAAGGCAATCGCTCGGATGTTCCCCTAACCCAACCCGGGAACGGACCGGAGGGAACCGCAGCATGGGGGATGTCCGCGTCTCGTCGCAAGGCTAATTTTAAGTTTTTGGTCATAGGGCGGGCGGATTTATCTGATCAAGGGCCGGGGCACAAGGGTCCTGGTACTATCCTGGTGCGAAGAACCCCGGAGGTGACTGCAATGAGCAGAAATCTAACTCACCGGCCTAAACGACGAGCAAACACTCGAACGTGAGAGCAAGGGATCACCTAACGAATGGACGAGCTCCAAGGAGGGAGGAAAGAGGAAGGCAAGAACCATGCTTTCAGAGAAGTGGCGGTCCGAATCTTATCTGAACTGCGAGAATAACTGACTAAGCCATGCCATAAGGGTCATTCTCCAAACGGGACGGGGTCAAGCCTTTAGATTTTTGAGTAGGTTGGGTGACAGATCGGCCATAGGAGTACTCCGGGATATAAACCAGGGCAACCAATGTCGAGCATACGACGATGCCGCCCGTTTTCATTTCGTGGAAGTCCCCGGCAGAGGAAAGGGCTGTAGGTGATGGCGCGTTCTGCTTCTTATCTAGATAGGGGCGCTGAAATCGTTCCTATTGGGTCGTGCGTGGCAGCTGGTATAGATGAATAAAGGCGGGCCGCTTGAACGGGACCTATTCTCTTAATAGGCGGCAAAGCTGAATAGGAAAGGGGCCGAGCTGACTGATGAGTTTTTAGCCTTAAAAAAAAGGGCTCTCTCATGTGAAGCTAACATGGCTGGCTACATACAAGTATAGCCAAATCAAGATGAGACGTAACGGACGGTCTGAGGCCGCAGCGGGACTATCATAGGAAAGCCCGCCCCCGCTAGCTAACATAGAAAGAGATTCCCGGATAGCAAAAGTCTCTATGTGAATCTCTTCCCGACCAGGCCGAATCGGGCCACCACTTGGGATGGGAATGGCTCAGCCCATATGCATCATTTGATGAAAGCACTCCAGTCGCTTCCTCGAAGTGGCTTGTCAACCACGCTTTCCCTCCCTCAAAACAATGCTCCTCACCAACCTTAACGGCCGTGGGTTGGGGCAAGACTGCAATGAGTAGTTCGCTCCAGGACCCCACCCCCTCGAGAGCAGGATGCCGGCCGAGATTGAGCTGGGAGCCTAGACTTTCCTGGGGCTTGCCTTGCCCCTACATCTAAATAAAATGCGGGCGCCGAAAAGGAACCAGCCTCTTCAAGAAAGCTTTGCTTGGTAGGCGCTGCCTATTCACTCGGACAATGCTCTAAACACGAAAGTGTGACGCCCTCTTATCCCATGCTGAGTCACAGGCAGCGCAGCGCCTCGGAAAGCGCGGACGAGCCACATGCAGGGAAACTTGCACGTGTGGTTCTGGCCGGGGACCCCGGTATACTGTACTAATATGTGTAGGTCCCCGTAATTCGAGTGATATTGTCATGGCGCAAAAGCAGATATGGTCCGGTATTCCCTTGTTCCCAGTATTGGTTATGTTCTTCATTTCTCGTCTAGCAGAAACTAATCGAGCTCCGTTTGATCTCCCAGAAGCGGAAGCTGAATCAGTTGCAGGCTATAATGTAGAATATGCGCGGGATGCGATCCTTAATAGTCCACTGTTGGCGGAAGCCAATGTCCCGGGGTCCCGGGGACTCATTCTGACTGAAACAAGGGGCGGGTCTTTACCAACTTAAAAATATTAGATTTTAAGTAAGACAAAAAACGTGAGCGCCCCTACGCGAGCCTTATTGAAAACTCAAGTTCATTTTTTATTTTTTATGTATTCTATTAATGCGCTCAAGCATGCGAAGAAAGCTACAAGCGATAAAAGCCCTTTCTATGTTATTAGTAAAGAGCTTTTATTGCTTGTTTAGTAAAGTCACGCTTTTCATTTTGATAGGAGTAGGTGCTTGCTGGGGCACTCTTCATTCTTCATTCGAAACTAATGAATGTCGGGTCGGGGGTTTCTGCCTTGTTATCAAAAAGGGAGTTGGGTAAAGCAAACTCCCTCCTTGGACGAGCACGGGGCTTAGTCAAGTAGAACCGGGTTGCGCTGCTTGATGCTCCGATCGAAAACAAATCAGTGGGGCCATGCCGGTACGAGTGAATATGCGTTAAAAAGGTCAATCCCTCCCCTACGACACCAAAAAAAACCGGGCCGAACTTCTAACAGCCCGCCCGCTTCCATAGAACAATATCGTGGCAACGTAGACCTAAGTGGTCATATATATTGGATCTTGGGGAACCATCACAAGTGCGGCCGGCCTATATTTAAACGAGAATGCCGTGTCGTCCAGCGGAGCCTAGAAGAAGGTGACTCGCGCAGACAGCTGACTCCTTCTTTTCAATAGAAAGGAATAGCCAAACCAACCCAGCTGGCTGGTCAATCTCAGAGATCTTATCGGCCGGCAAACCTGAGACGGACGACCACGGTCCCGACCTTATCAGCACCGGAGGTGTACTAATCAATGAACCCACCCCCGAAACCTACTTTCTTTTCTGACAAAATCCACCAAGCCTAACCGGTCACGACATGTTGTTGATATTGATTGAGTTTGAGGGACTTTCGCTGACAAAATCCATCCATAAACCTAGACCCCGGCAACTTTCGTAACCAAAGCGTCAAGACAACAGCCAAAGGTCACCTTTGGATTCTTAAGTAGGGGGCAAAGAGGAGCACGTAGGAATGCCGACCACTACATAAGCCACTGGTGGCTGAGAGAAAGCGAGCAGCACCTTGTATAGGTTGGGCGGAGCTTGAAGAAGCGAGCCCCTATCAGATAAAGCCATTGCGCGCTAGCCTAGCTAGCTAGCGTTTTTCAGCTGGCTGTTATGTTAGTTGTTGCGCGTCTTCCCTCCTTCTCTCACTTCGGAAAGATTTCGCAGTATTTTCTTATGATGACCTGGTCGAGAGAGTACGATACATCGGTGTAAAAGATGGAGTGGGATCTGTGAGGTTGGTTATAGTAAGGCCTGGCCGGAAAGTCTTCTTGCCTCTATCATTGAAGGAAAGGTTGGTCAACAATTTGGAGAGTTTGCTTTTCTTTCATCTTTCTAAGAGCAGTCTGTTTGATCAAATCAGGGATCAGACCGCTCCTGGTGTTCGAACTAGTCATTAATGGTCGGCTTCATTGGTATCCTTTCGGTATGCGTTGCGAACACTTTCATTTTTAGCGTCTCATCTTATCTAGAGAAGCGAAACTCGAACGGATAGAGCAGATGGTCCAACTACATAACTTTTTCTTTTTCATTACTTCTATGGTCGTGCCTCGTGGCACGGCAGCACCCTTACTATTGAAATGGTTCGTCAGTAGAGATGTTCCCACAGGTGCCCCTTTTTCCAATGGGACTATAATTCCTATTCTTATCCCTTCATTCCCTCTTTTGGTCTATCTACATTCCAGGAAATTCATACGCTCCATGGACGGAGCAAAAAGTGGAGTATTGGTCAGAGCAAGCCGCCCTATTCTATTACCAGACATAATTGGGAGAAGCTCATCCGAAACTAGAGCTGGAAACGCCTCATTTCGTTTCGTTCCCGTTCTTCATTTCCTTCTTATCGAATCCAAGGGGGACTTCTCATATTTAGAATCTTTCTGCGGTGTGCTCTGTTTACTATTCTTTCGTACTCTCTTATCTTTACCACGCGATAGGTCAGCAAAGCGTGAGCGGGCGCGGAGAAGGAAACACCAAAGACTTCGGCCTAACCCTAACGGGAATGAGCAACAACGAAATGACAAGATGGGGTGCTCCGGGCACCCCCATTTAGAAAGAAGGGTCGAAGGTTTTGGGCCTGTAGCTTTCCCCGTCCCCCCTTCGTCGGGTGGTGCTTGTGTGGGGGGTGTGCCACCTGAACCTGAAATCGGGCTTGAAGCTCTCGCCTTACCAACGAGCCGACAGCTGATGGCTGTTGGTCACGACTACCACCAAAAAGCTCCAATGAAGATTAATATTTCACATTTTGGAGTGTGCATCTGTATGTTGGGTGTTCTTCTGTCGTGCGACCCGGCGGCTTATGTGCGACCTGTGGCCCACGCCTCCTATTTGTTCGGTCGGGGCGGGCGGCGTGAACTCTGACTCGATCCGGGTATTAAATCCCGCCGCTGAGATGCTCAGTTGACTCCTTAACCTTGATAGGAAGATGGCTTATTAAATAATTCGTGCATAAGGGTAAGGAACTTTGGATGAACTAATGCGAATGGGTGTAAGCCTCGCTGCTCGGAAACACCCAGTGCTGACCACACTGAGAGAGACGAAAGCGCAGGTAATGCCAGTTGGCGAAGTGGCGTTAAGCATCCCTAGCGGTACGAAAAGAGAGGTCGTGATGATATCATCTACGTCCGTACCGCTCCTCGCGGAGTAGATCCCGCATCCAACCAAGTCTTTGACCAGGGAACGGGATAATTCCCACTACCGCTGGAAGGCCAGCCGGGCCGTGAGCGCGGTGGGAACGGGCTTCCCCAAAAGCCAGCCCCGGGCCGGGGTCGGCATAGAATGAAGGGGACGGCCCTAATGTTGTGTTGGCAAAGCCAACTTCTTGGGTTGCGGGCGGAGAAGAGCGGACGTGGGGACTCAGACCGGGGCGCAGCGTAACTAAGAGAGCCATTCCATTTAGGGCGAGACAGAATGGGCGGGCACGAGCGGTCTGGTGTCCGAGCCAATTGGTCAGACGACGACTACTTCACTTATTAGATTTGTATTCGCCGCCTATCCCGAAAAAAAAAATGGGATGAAATAGAAAGAACGCGAAGCGCTATAGTATATAAATGGATTTTGGGGGGGGGGGATTTGCTTCTTCACAAGCTTATCCCCGCCCCGACCGGCAGCTGCTGGGTCTCCCCATCTCTCCAAAACTTCCCCCGGTCTTCGGCCCGAGCTGTATGAGGCAGAAACTCGCCCCACGTACGGTTCGGAGGCCGAGCCCCACCCCAGCAGTAATGGTGCGGCTTAGGTCAACTAACACAAAGAAGATACAGTTCACTCAACGATTGCCTTTGGGTTCCGAACTCCATATGGGGAAGGAGCGTTGTTGTTTCCGAGGTCTCGATCATTTACATGGACCCACTTCTCATTCCATTTGTGGGAATTTGATGATCTATAAACCGTCCCTAACGAACGATCGCCTCATGTTTGAGCATGATGAATCACTTCGTGCCGACCTGTTGCCAATAAACTTTCCGGCCTCATATGAGAATGGAAAACTGGATCATTTTCTGCATCGGTGGATGAAGAATAGCGAAAATAATAATTTATGGTTGACCATGTTCCCAGAAAAAAGATACTTTAGAGAAACAACGAGCACGACTGAAGTGGCTATACATACAAATCCATTTACGGATAGATATGCTTCGATTGGAACTGGAAGTTCCAGAACAGGCGGCTGGTATACCACCATAATTAAACTGCCTTTTATTTTTTTTATTCGGATAGGATTTATGTTGGCTTCGTCGGGAGGCTCGCGTAGTTTGTTACGTCAGCTCCAAAAGGATAAGTTGCGTTGGAATCGAGAAAGTTCCGTGGAATTCTAAATTGCATTAAAAAAAGAAAAGGAGTCTCAATCAATAGAGGCTAGATCGGACTAAGGAGAGAGACGGTTGAGTACGGAAGCGAAAGCGGAGATATAGGCTAGCTAAATGCCCTGTGAGAATACTGACATGAGTCAGGATAAATCCGAATGACTAGTGGCCATAACTCATTAAGCAATCTTAACCTTTTTCGCTTAGCCTTTCCTCTTTCTACCGTTACGAGATGCAGTATCCTCTTACGTCTTTGCTTGCACGGCTTTCGACCGGGACGGGAAGAGGTTTCCTCGTTGCATCTTTCCACACAGCATTGGTTCTGTCCCTTACCTTTATCGCCCGTCGGGCGTCAAGGTTCGCATTAGATCCCCTTATCTATCGTATTTTTCCCCCCAACAAAAAGCCCAGAGCAAGGGGGGCTGGGGGGGGAAAGAATGCAATTCCGGAATCTCAATGTTGCCCCACCAAAACCAATGCCAATCGCGGATCTGTTAGTGGACAGAGCTTCTGGGCAATCCATTCTTTCATTCATGGACGGTCACTTAGGGTATAACCTTCTTTTCATCTCCAAAGAGGACGAGGCAAAAACAGCGTTCCGTTGTCCGGGTGCTGTTGGACGGACGGACTATTCTGCTGGCAGGTGATGCCCTTCGGTCTGAAGAACGCTATAGTTACCTACCAGCGAGCAATGAACCTCATCTTCCATTACTTTATTGTCAACATCGTAGAGGTGGTGTATATTGACGATGTAGTTGTGAAGTCTTTCCTTCGGGTTATTTGTCTGATCTCAAGACAGTGTTCTCGCGCGAGAACACGGCTTGAAGATGAACCCGTAAAAATGTGCATTTGACGTAACAGCAGGAAACTTCCTAAAGTTCTTAGTGCACAACAGAGGGGTTGAAATTTACAATAATTAATCGGGCCAGAAGTTGAAGAATGCCTCTCACACAGATGGACAGCAAAGAAGGCCTTCTAAGGCGGACTCTGGCTCTTTCATTTGTAAGAGTCCTCCGCAGGCACGAGATTGTCCGATGAAGGAGAAACTAGCTGGTTGCCGAGGACAAGAGGGAAGAACCCCTAGGGTGAATCCGTTACAGTTGCGGAATGCGATCACCCATTAGAAGCCTACGTCTGCTGGGCTTATGTATGTTGAGATAGTGCTGAATGAAATGGCCACTCTGCTCGTGCGATGGTCGATACCGGCGCCACGAGACGAGGCTACTTCCATCCAACCAAGGGAAAAGTGAAGTCCCTGTAAGCAAGCTATGATCATGATCAGAGGGAGAAGACTATTCATTCATCGTCATGAAAGGCGAATAAAAGGCTTTAGCAGCCCATTCTTGAACACGAACACGAAGCCTGATCCTAGTACTATACTAGTAGGTAGGGCTTATTATGGAATAGGAATAGAAAGCCCGGGAGGTCCCCCCGTGTTTAATAGCATATCAAGTTTCTGCCTGGTTTGCTCTTTCTTTGCCGCGGACCAATGTGAGAAGCCCTATTAAGTGACTTATTGTGTTGAGTCGGATACCTCTTTAGAACGAAGTTTACCTCTACCTACTATAGTACTCAAATGACTTCGTTCCTTGAAAGCGCTCTCTGCTTGATCTGGCACTACTACTATAAATTCGGGTGATAGACGAAGGCGTTGGTCCATCGGTGCCTTAGGGGCAATCATCTGCGCCAGTGTATAAAAATAAATTTGCAATTTTTACAGTAGCGAGGAGAGCTTATGGACAATCCATTAGGATTCCGGCGGCTTTTGCCACCTATGATCCGTGTTCACAAGAGCGAGACGGTTCAATGTCTTACAATGTTCAAGCAGCATTCTTGCCGGAAGGATTTTTTAGGAAGCCCGGACACCTACCGAACATCCCTGAAGGATGGAACAACATGATGAAGAAGGCGGCGAAAGTTTAGAGGAAAATCTGGGAAGAGAACAAGGAGATCTCTGAAAAGGGGAGGCAAGGAAGTAGTAGAAATGTTGAAGAGGAGACAACCCGCTCTTGAACTTAAGACTATGCGCGTCGCGTGCTCGATCTAGCAATTGTTTTGATGAACTGTCATTCAAAAAGAAAGAAGAGAAAGCAAGTACACGATAGCTATCGATAGCTCTTCCATCACCCTATCACCCTCTCTGAAAGTCCTTTGCTAAAGTGCTCAAGGGGCTTAGTCGTGCAATTCGTCGTGAAAAGAGGAAGTATCCCTTAGCTAGGGATCTACCATTTCTAGTGACAATGGTTGCTGGTGAAATGCTACCTTACTTGTGTTTTATGACTATCTTTCCTCCTTTTTCATGCTTTCTTGAATTTAAAAAGAACCTAACATCTTAAGATCGGACTAAGGAGTTGAACTCTAGTTTGAGGATGGATTCTCTATGAATAGAAAGAGAGGACTTTTCTATCTAAACTTTAGGCCCTCAGGAAAATGGTAGGCTAATCCATTTAATGAAAGTTATGCCAATTGAAACTCGTACCAGAAGGCAGGAGCGGTAGTCAGCTGTCCTCGTTCTCCTCTTTCCTTCCGATGAAGGGATCTTGCTCGCTTTTCTCTAAAGGGCTAGTCCTGGTTCTGTTAAGGGCCTAGTTCTGGACTTGCTCGACCAAGTGTTAAAGGTTGGAAGTAGATTCTAGTGTGAATGCTGGAGTTGGCGCTCAATGGAGCTCTTTCTCGCCCTCTCTATAAGAGAGATAGGATCACCTAAGTCTCGTTATGGATTGATGGCTAAAGGAGCGTCTACCCTTCTTTCTATGCTCATTTGGTAGAAGAAGTCAGAATAGAATAATTTAAGGGCTCGTTCTTCCCGGCTTCCAGAGAAAGGCTTCGTAGCCAATCCAATGCGACCTGTGACCCTAGAGTTATGTCTGTATCAAATACATAAAAGCGGTGATCAAGTCTTCCAAGTAAAGGAATGCAGAATGGAATGTCCCAAGTGAGTCGTAACAATACCAGCACGTGGTAGTCTGAATCAACTACTCCTGTTTGCTCTCCCTGACCAGGCACGGAAGCAGGAACAGGCCCATCTGTGGCATCGGATTTGAATGCCGAGAGGAAGAGGAATCCATTGACTGAAATCCCTGACCCGATGTGAGGTGGGAAGTACATACGAACAAGTGATCTTAGCCCGGGATTTCTAAATCTAAATAAGCTATTTGGACTGTAAGACAAAAGAACGACTGCTACATCTATAAGAGTCGACCATCTTTCTACTTGACTGGATGAGTAAAGGTAAAAGGATATGGTTGAAGCATGCTTCCGAAAATTTGATCAATAGAAAGAGTGAGACCCGCTAGAAAGCAATGTTTTAGCCTGGTAAACAAACAAATAAGAAGGTCTTTCTTCCAACGCTCGCCCAGGAGATAGGTCTTTCTTCGAGAGAACTCCAGCGTGCAGTTCAGCCTATTTGCATTCAAGCGGTGAGACTGACGTTTATTCAGCAAAGAAAGGGGAAGTCCTATTTGAATTTTGTAGTGAACGTAATACGCTCTCGTTCTTAGGCCGAGGCCTGCGGTCCTTTATTTGGTGATACTCAAACTGCTCCATTAGCTAAAACTTGCTCCTCCCTCGTACCTGGGCATCGTTTCTTTTCCACTGGAACACTCTTATCTGTCAATAGCCCCTCTCGACCTACCGAAGCCTCGCGTATGTAGAATGCAGTTGGTTCATTGATTGTTGATACAAAGTTGGGCTCATAACTCCTCAATCCACTACCAAACAACGAGTATGGGCGGCATCGCTCTTTTCTTTTCGGCTTATAGGGGGCGGCCCCACTCCTCTTGTCCACGTCTCAGAGTGGTTGGATGCGCTGTCCCTTTCAAAGCAGGCTCGCTCATCACATCAATTCGCTTGTCTAGCTCGGATCAGGAACCGCTTTCTAAGATCATCCCTGGCTAGCTAGCCGATTTCATTCAGTCCATCTCTCTTATAGGTGGCAAATGGCTTAAACAAGGTTTTCCGACCCGTAACTCTTCCTCGGCCTAGGCTGCGCCAAAACCGGGTCCAGCTTTATATGTAACAATATAAGGGGTGCATCGGTCTTTAACAAGAAGTTATCCCAAGATTCCAAAAGTAGGCCAAGTTGTTAGATTACGACTAAGAACTGACTCCGATAAGAGCAAAGACACAAGTGGCATGGAAGAAACCGAGAGCTTTAGCGGTTGACGATAAATACCATGGTCTTAAACCCCTTTTTACTACCTTAAAACAAATGCGGCATTTCTTGGTACGAGCAGCTTCCATTGTTTACTTCTTCCTTCTCGCTGACTTGGGATTTCGAAACAAATACTATACGCGAAGGTTGGCCTAGATATTCTTATATACGTTTGGGGTATAGGGTGCAGTTGACTCTTTCCTTTGCTTATGCCTTATTTCCGGGTCGGAGAGAGGGCTATAAAGATTCTTTGCCGTAGGACCAGAAAGAGGATTAGTACCATTCACAAGAGTCGACGAAAGAGGCTAATTGCGGTACCATGGACCTGGGAAGTCTTGCTCCTCCTCTAACTCCTATGGAAAAAGGCTACGCTCCTTGCTAACATTTAGTATTCCTTAACAAAACATTTCTTTGTCTAATGATGCCTTTACCTCGGCATTCTCGCTTATGCTTTTATTAAGACTCACTTGTCTTCCGGCCTACTACCAGAGATCCCATTAATATGGTAGGCCTTGATGATCTCCGAGATCTCTTCTTATGATAAACCAAACGGGTCGGGCCAACTTCCCAAACACTTGCTTTACATTCACTTCTCAGTCTATGCGACTGTCCCTAAGGAGGGGTTTCCATCGGCTTGCATTGATTTGAAACTACTACTATACTAAACCGGCTGAAAGAGCGTAGTTTTGACCTAAGTTCCTTACATGACGGGTTCCTCTCCTTCGCGGGATAGGGCACATTCAATTCCATTCCGCCATAACCACGCTTTCCAACTCGATCCAGCTCTCAAACTATATGATCCTCGTCACCAGTCAGCAGCTAATACTGATAGCTCCTGCGGACCCTTGCCTTCCCTCTTCCTTCCTAGGCTCGGATGTTACATCCGAATGTTGCAGCCCAGTCAAATCGGTATTTC
Source organism: Cicer judaicum (assembly GCA_037974835.1). Taxonomy (NCBI): domain Eukaryota; kingdom Viridiplantae; phylum Streptophyta; class Magnoliopsida; order Fabales; family Fabaceae; genus Cicer; species Cicer judaicum. The sequence continues at coordinate 39,846 of JBBPBS010001118.1, read as the reverse complement.
CCCGCCTACCATTAAATCAAAATAAAGAAGTAGGGGCTTCTGAACTCGCCCCCTGCTAGGAATAGGAAGGTAAAAAGAGTACGTATATCGGAGCCTACTCGCATTCGTAACAAATTTCTCACACTATGATCTCCCCACTTTCCGCCGCTCCCGCGTCTTCCATCTCAAGTCCAATGTGGGAAAGCTAAAGTAGTCCCCTTATCCCACAGGTTAGATGAGAAAGAGCCAGTTTATGACCCCCGTCTTTCTTCAGAAGATTTCTACCTATCTCCTTTCTGACCATCCCCTGGAGACGTTGAAGGGGAAAGATCTATTCTCCATTAGCAGGGACATATGCGAGCAGCTCCAGGAAAGCGAACATAGCTATACAAATCACATAATGTATAATGCTTTCCAAGTGCTGCTCGCGCAGTATCGGAAAGAATTTCATGAAGTAAGTGGTCTCCCTACTGCACTGGCGACATAGCTAAAACCAGAGGCTGACCAAAGAGATACAGGAATGGGCATTTTAGAATAGCCCTTACTGTGGATATAAGTAACTTAGTGCATGTAAGGCTTGGAAGAAGAAATTGAAATAAGAACAACCGCGCTGGTTGTAATAGATCGACTTTCATGCTAGTTCTTGCTCCAGCATGAAAGTTCCATTTCAGGGAAGGCTTTTTGGACTAAGGGTACCATGATACTTTCTGTTTTGTCGAGCCCTGCTTTGGTCTCTGGTTTGATGGTAGCACGTGCTAAAAATCCGGTACATTCCGTTTTGTTTCCCATCCCAGTCTTTCGCGACACTTCAGGTTTACTTATTTTGTTAGGTCTCGACTTCTCCGCTATGATCTTCCCAGTAGTTCATATAGGAGCTATAGCCGTTTCATTCCTATTCGTTGTTATGATGTTCCATATTCAAATAGCGGAGATTCACGAAGAAGTATTGCGCTATTTACCAGTGAGTGGTATTATTGGACTGATCCTTTGGTGGGAAATGTTCTTCATTTTAGATAATGAAACCATTCAATTACTACCAACCCAAAGAAATACGACCTCTCTGAGATATACGGTTTATGCCGGAAAGGTACGAAGTTGGACTAATTTGGAAACATTGGGCAATTTACTTTATACCTACTATTTCGTCTGGTTTTTGGTTTCTAGTCTAATTTTATTAGTTGCCATGATTGGGGCTATAGTACTTACTATGCATAGGACTACTCAGGTAAAAAGACAGGATGTTTTCCGACGAAATGCTATTGATTTTAGGAGGACTATAATGAGAAGGACGACGGACCCACTCACGATCGACTAAAAGGAAAGTCGCCCGGAGATATTGGTTAAAATCCAATTCGTGAGAAAAGAGATAGTTTGAATAAAGCTTTTGTCGCCCCAGGATGGATTGAATTCATGCTCCCTCTTCCAGGTCGAGTATGAAGCCATCTCTAAGGAGACAGTCTGCCAAGTGAGCGCGAAGGTAAGACCATCTCGCGGGGATCTTCTTGTTGTTCCAAAGGAGCTTCTCATTCAGAAGGAAAGCAGAGAATGAAATGTGGGAAGCGAGCTTGCTGCGCCTATCTATGGTAATAGAATCCCGGTGGTAGTAGTTCTTTTTCTCTTAAAAGAGGGAATGAATAAGGTAATTTCTCACCAGATGAATGCAAGGCTGGAATAACAGAACAGCCAGATTTTACTTACTAATAGGAAAGAAAAAGCTATTGTTGACTTGTAAAGACGGGAAGAGCTGGGATTAAACCAGAAGGGATTGGCTTCACGAATGCTTAGCTCAGAACCTAAACTGCTGGCTTTCTCGCATTGAAGGTATCTGTTGAGGGAATCTATCCCAAAGGTAGGCCCAAGGCTGCTTAATGAGCGCCCCTTGAAAGAACAAGAGCTGCATTCATCCCACCTGCGGAAGTCTCTTAACCACCTCTAAATGTCCCCTTTTGGCTAGTATTATAAAAAATCTAGAAAGAAAAGTGGGGGCTTAATAGAGCTTGCATCTAAGGCGAGGGAGTGAGATGAATCTCTTTCTTTTCGTCTCGTTAAGTGGCCTTGAGCCTTAATTCTGGCACAAGAGATAGTCAGACTGTCTCTTCTCTTCTAAGGTGTGGGCTTGCAAGAATGAAGTAGTAATAAGTCCTCGAATCGGGAAATGAGCTAGCCTTAAAGGAAAGATTTTTATAACCTGAAGTCTCTTTCATGAGCTCAGCTTTAGTGCCACGTTCAAGCTCAAAGCAGGGAAAGGCGGGTATGAACTCATACTAGTTAGCCTGGATTGGCACCTCTTCTCGGAAAGATTCCACTCGATCTAACTCAAAAAATGAATCTTTCACTGGATAAGGAAGAGTAAGGTTAGCGAGTCCTCAAGCAGCTTCTAGCACCTAAGAAAATCCTTTAGAGTAACCTAACTTCCAAGCATGCATGAGATTCTATCTTATATATTTTGCACTTAAGCTTTAATAATAAGAGAATCAGTATCATTCTATTTCCAGCTAAGAAAGCATGTTGAATGATCTAGCTTCCCAAACGAGCTCACAAGCGAGTGGAACGGAGTAAACAAGAAATAGAAATAGAGCATAGAAGTGGAATATCTTCTATTTACGTGCTGGTGATTGAGCTGGAGATAAAGTTTCTTCCTCTCCTTTACTTACAGTCGAGCTCTATTAACATAGACCCTATAGCTTAGCTCGAGTAACTACGTGCCTTTAGCTCTAGTTCAGTTACACTTATTAACACGAAGGCTAGTGCTAGTTGAGATCAGGGACGGACTCTAACCCGCTGGCCGGAGGGAAAAATAACTCCATAGATTGAGTCAATTTACACAAACAGAAGGAATATTGGCCTATTGATCTTGACCAGCCTCGACAGGTTCCACAGCATTTGTAATTCATTTCAGTTGCAGAAGTATGGTAGAAGTTTGTGCAACTGCAGGCTCGGCTTAGTAGGTAGCAGTCCCCTAGGTCAGACTTTGAGTTTTCTTTATTTCCATCTTAGAGGTACGTAGTTCTCGACTGTAAAGGAGAGGATGGAAGACTTAGCAACTTAGCAATTACGTAAGCTTTTGAATTACAAGTAATTCTTACGGCTTTGGAATACCATATAGTTGCAAGCAAGAGCAGAGCGAAGGTTCGGAGATCTCGAGCGAAGCCAGGAAACAGAAAGTCTTATTATTAGCCTGACCATTACAGTGAGCGAAGAAAGTTACCTAGACTAATAAGGCGAGACTTAGGGACCTAGCTAGATTCACTAGCACCGTCTACTCTCACAGCGGATAGGGATTCCGTTCCCTTTCTAACTGTAAGAGCTGCTACGGATATAAGTCCCACAGATCCCCCTTCTCGAGCTTATTCTTTTTAAGAGACTGATGCCAACTATGAATATACGATCGAATGCGCTCTTGTCTATTTTTAGACTTCTTACTTTTATTTTTGCCTTTTCTCTTTGAAGCCTTCCCCAACGGAACAAATGCTGCTGCTCCTTCTGTTCAGAGTTCGCATGACTTAGCTCTCGTTGTGCGTGGACTTCCTAATCGAACTAAGATGGATCGGGCTGTTGGCTCAGAGAAGGTTTTCTCGGGGAAGGAATAAGAAAAAGCTTTGTTGACTGAAGAATAAAGAAATTATTTTCCATGGGAGGGGAAGCTAACTTAACTTCAACTGAAAGGTGGGGCTGTGAACTAAAACCAGGTATCTGGAACTGGAATGGTGTTCAAACAGAGATTCCACAGAAATATAATCTGGAGAAGGAGAATCAGACATGGGATACCAATATGGGAGGGCATATAAGTATATTACTTTGGGGATCCAAGTAGCTGCAAGACCGAACGAAGCAGATGCTGAGACAAGTAGCGGAGTTTAGTCCTTTTCTGAGTCTTTGGAGTTTGGGCACGAGAGTAACTCGACTTCAAGGCCAAGGTCCGAAGATGTTGTCAATCTTGATTATGGCAAGGTAGGACACATAAGCCTAACCCCGAGCTGAGCTAGAGTTTTTTCTTTTTATTTTGAGGTATAGTTCAGTAGCAGGAGGAGTAGGAGTCATTCCCTAGAGCTAAAGTGAGGAAGGGGAAATGAGACAAAGGCTAACTAAGGACGAAGTACGGAAGATTCTAACTCCCAGGTGAAGGTTCTAGAATAAGGATAAGGAAGTCCACCGGGATTGGCTTAAAGCTAAGCCAGGTGCTATAGGTGAGGAAGGTTTTAGAAAGCTAGAGTCCGGAAGTGAAAGATGAGCCAACACTGCCCTACGTTCTACCCTTCCAGCAACTAGTGAATAAGCATACCCTGGTTCTAGAAGTAAGAATAGTAGTCAGTTTACTTGAAAAGTAATTCCCCTGTTGAGGCTAGAACGATTCTATCAGTACTAACGGATGCTCCTTTACTAACTCAACCTAACAGATTCGGCATCATTACTATACAATATTTTTCCTTGAAAAAAGTACAGTATATTATTATTATTCTAGTAGAAGTACTCGATTCTGCGTTATACTAACTACTCTATATATCAGTACGTTCGAAGAATCTAATCTTTTTCTACTGGTTCAGCAAGCTAGCCGAACTATCAAACAAACAATAATCACAATTATAAGGATCGAAGGGCTATTCTCCTAACAGTAAGTACTAGGACTAAGACATTCCCGGAGGTTCCTACAATTGAGAAAAAGTCTCCATACGAGCAGTCTTGATGCCATCCTATCCTTCCTACAAACTACATATGTATAGTGGGAGCCTCCTACGAACCAGTTGCAGTTGTTTTGCCATTCGCTGGGGTTGAAGTTTATTATCAGCCGGAGATCCTAGTTTCTTTTTCTTCTCCTATAGAATTGACTTACTTACTTTATACTTTAGAGTAAGACTTTCTTCCCAGTTAGAAAAATCATCTCACTATCAATCAGCTTGAAAGACATCAGAATCAAAGGCAAGCCCATCTAAGATAGTTTGAGTGTTTGCTTAATCTGATACTTCCCGAGCTTTTCTTTTGCCTGTGCGGAGTCCTTAGTGCTTCATTTCTTCGGTCCCGAGCTAATTTAAGCTAGAAAAGCGTAGCTCTCATGATTTCTTCGGACCATTGCTCTATTTTTTAGTCGTATCAGCTTTGACTTTCCTTGTCCGTCGAGTCAGTAGTCGATCTAGTAAGATTCTTGTATGATAAGTAGCCCATTCTCTTAGGCTTCCCTTCAGGCCTAGTAGTCATTCTTCTTTCTACTCCATCAAGATGGTCAGTGCCACTGTCTTTCTTGATTCATGTAGGATGGGTTGGTTAAGGCGAAGCAGGTTATCAAGAATCCATTCAATTAGATGCTGGTTCATTGGCCTTGCCCCTTTCCACTCCTTCACCTCTTTAACTGGGGGACAGGCAGTTGAACTCAAAGCTGCTGGAACGAGAGTTTAAGAAAGAGGCGGAACATCGCTCTCCGTGGCAGCAAAGGGAAAACGAGATATTGATTCAGTCGGAGATAGACTTTCGATGAGCTCCAGTAGATGCACAATGAGATTAACCCTGTATTGACGGTGTTAGTGCTCTATATCAAATCATTCTGTTTCGGAGTACCTCTGACTGTAAGATGTCTAACAATGCCTTCATCTTTGCAGAACTTATTGAAATCACAGAACTCCAACTTGGATGTACTCTGACCAGAAAGAAGACCTCTCTTGCTCAACATTGTCAGGCCTTTATCACTCATGTGTCCCAGCCTCATGTGCCATAATCTGGTTTCATCTGAATCTGACATGGAGGAAGATACAGCAGCTGTGCCTGTAACGGTAGACCCTTGCAACACATACAATCTACCAATCTGATGAGCCTTAGGGTCTTTTGGCTTCCTCAGGGCCGTGTGAAGCTTAGCTTGCTTTAGCAGCCACGTGATGATTCAAGATTCGTGGTAGGCGTAGGAGCTGGGCGAAGCGGTAGCGAAGCTCAGGTGGTGATGCAAGTGCGCGGTGAGCGTAGTAGCCCCCTCGGGCATGCTCTTTGTACAACCAAGCGAAGAGCTAGTGAGGGCCGGAATGGAATATCGTATGTAGTGTAGAATCGGATCTGAAGCTCTTTACTAGGATTGGAACAAGCGAGGAACGAGTGACCACAAGCTCCGCTTAAGCGCTCGACATGCATTTAGCTTAAAACATGTTCATCATGTGGCCGAGCGAAGCGCACCTGCGTGAAGCAGCCTAGCATCACTTTAGATAGGAGCAGAATGGATGACTTACAACTGAAAGTAAGTTCTTCGGATCGATATATCGTACGACGTAATGGAGATCTTGGTCTAGGTCCGGTGGTTCGCAGAATTCGGGACCTAACGATGTTCGATTCGTCACATGAACGGGAGCGGACGATTCCCTCGTCTCTCCCTTTTTCGGGGAATGGCTGCAATCACAAGCAAGTGATTGAATGAGTGGGGGGCTCCGAAAGCACATGCGGGATAAGCAGGTCTTTCAGGAGACGGTCTAAGGGTCCGGTCTAGAAAGAAAAGAGAACTCTCAACAAGCTGGAACTAATCAAGATCAATAGGAAGAGGAGTTAGCTATAAATTCTTTTTTTGACAAAGTTCATGCCACGACGATCTATATGGAAGGGCTGTTTTGTTGATGCATTCCTGTTGAAGTTGAAAAAGAGACAAACACTCATGTTTCAGCTCCCGGATCTGCTTGGATTATCGTATAATAAGAGGAGCCGTCTTAGGAAATGACTGAACTAAAAAGACAGATGCCACCGCTGCGAGGGAGTCACTTGTCTGATCTTGCGGTGCACTCACTCCCGTTACGAGAATGAAATGACGCCCCAGCTCGACTCGAGACCAAGACTCCTTCCTTACAACTCGCACCAATAGCGGCACTGAGCGGCCGGAGATTGATGGAAAAGGCAGCCGCCCCTCCCCCCCTAGCCGCCTACCTACTCGTGCTCGTATCTCGATCGGAGGTTAAGAGTGTGGTCCGGCGGAAAAACAGAAGTCGTCCGTATCAAGTGATACGTTAATTGCTCAGTAGTGCTTCGCCACTACCGTAGCTGGCGGAAATAGCTTAATGGTAGAGCATAGCCTTGCCAAGGCTGAGGTTGAGGGTTCAAGTCCCTCCTTCCGCTCTTGGCTTCGTCGTTTAGTGGTAACGAGTAGAGTAGGCATCGCCTCTCGATCCAATCCGTCTTTCCCTGGCCTCCCCAACACACTCTTGATACGAAATAAACCTCCCGCCATAGAATAGAGAAGAAAGAGATCTAAAGTCTGGGTCCCCTCGATCACCCTTCCCTTGAACCTGAACTGGTCGAGAGAGATGAACCCGCACCACATTTGATAACCTTCGAACTGAAACCCCCAACTAGAGATGGAATTCCAGAACCTAAACAACTCAATGGAGAGCTCCGTGACCGGTTCAATTCAAGGGAAGGTCCACCAATAATGGAAAGGCCATTCCCCTCCCTATCCGTTTCTTGATCCCCCATTCCACGAATTCGTTGTTACTGATTCATTCAAGGACTGAAAGCTTTTCGTTTTATGAAAAGGCATAGACTCCCCACTTCTTTGTCTTATTAGCGCAGGTCTTCGTCAATGATGAAAGCCGCTGAACTTCAGACTCGAGTTGAGAAAGAGGGCTAGGCCAAGGATAGGAGGGCTTTCAGGGACTGGGGAAGACGGGTGGATTATAGAGCTAGGGGCAGATCAGAGGTTTGTCCATTGGGATTGGGCATGGACGAGCCTCGACTGGGCCAGCATTGATGAAAAAAAAACTTATCCCATCGCATCATTAACCGGTGTAGGATTAAAGATCAGGTCCAGGATTCGAGTCAAATCGACCTTCCCTCTCATCTCAGGGTGAGGCAAGGTAGCTTGCTCGTTCGTTGTTCAATATCTCGGCTGCTCCAGAAGTTGGACTAGCAGCTCCTCCGACCCGGAGTGGATTCTAGGGGAAGGGCAGAGCCTCACCTTGCAGTAAGTAGGAAGGTCTTCGTTGCTGGGACGGGTTCAAACTGGACTGAAGGGAGGAGGAATGAAAGACTCCGATCTTACTGGGGATTCATCACTGGCTAGGGCTTTCGAATCAAAGCATGGGCATCTGCAACTAAGAGGGAACAGTAGATCGTCGATTGAAGAGCCAGGTCAGTCAACTTCTATTGATTATTGATTCGACTAGAGGGACTCCTAGCAACTTGTAGGGGCCCCATGGAGATGCAGGAGCCGCCAGCCGAGCCGGATCGACCAATAAATGATAGGCCAGAGGGATGGGCTCATTCGACTAATTAGTGATCCCTGGCCCTACCTAACAAAGAGATGTCCCTAAACTCAAATAAGAGGGGATTGGTTGATCGGAAAGCTCGGGCAGGAGTAGGACATTCCATAAAAATCTTTCCGATCCGCTAGCTCTCACTCCTTGCCCTATTCGGTCAAGCAGCTTCACTCCTCTCAAATCCTATTTTTTCATCGACAGGTAGGGTTAATTCTAAGGTTCCTTATTCCGGTTGTCAAGCGGAAGAAGAGGGAGAAAGAATGGGCACAGCCCCACCAGCAGCCCGCGTTTTCGACCCGAAAGGAATGGAAAATGAAACAAGAATCCGTGTTCACTATCTATGGAGCGGAGTGACTATCCTTAATCTCCTCTTCCCTATCTCCCCCTTGCCTTTTTTTCTTTTTCTCGCCTAAAGGTAGTTTACTTGCTTACTTGTTAGAGTCAGGAGAATCCATTTCTTTTTTTTTATTGTTTATTATGATTGATCTGTAGTTCAAGGGCACTCTTCCTAATCCGAGTTTAAGATGGAATAAGACCCAGACGTAGAGTCCCGTCGGCCGGTAAGGGATTTTTTCTATTTATTTTTTATTCCCTTCAGTCCTTACCTTTAAAAAAGGGATTCTTATCTTTCTCCACGAGGTCTTCAAGCCAGATGGAGTAGTGCATCTCTGTCTTGAAAGCCGCCCTACAGATAGGAGTTCCTATCTCTACTGCCTATCCAACCCGAAGATTTTTATTCGTGGTGGAGTGCTTCGAGTAGGATCCGACCCCATCCCAGCAGTCAAAGTCCTTCCTGACCCGGCTCACCTGCCTCTGAAGCTGGAATGCCTTTATAGAGGAGGCTACCCGAGGAATCGATAAGTTTGAAGTGGGATGTGGAATGTGATTGGTGATGGATGGTGGTTATGAAATCAGTTCTGCATCAGATGATGAGCCCGTGCGAAAACTTTTTCTTTTATTGGCGCCCGGCTATTCGAGTCGAAAGCCTACCAACGCATAAAGGTTCCGATTCGAGCGAGAGCCCAAACGGAACGGGGGAGGCGAGAACGTCTTGATCGAAAGCTCCACTGTTCTGAATAATGAGAAAGACTTTTCAAAATTCGATCAAATCGATCGAGAATCTTATCATCTGTTAGGTAGGCCAACCGACCGAGTTTTGTTGGGCGTCCATGTCACAGAACCTTTCTTCTAGCCAATAATCCCATTATTGATCGAATCGGGGCCAATTCATTGGCAAATTAAAAATCTACTGTTTTAACACTCAGAAAAAAACCTAGACTAGAAAAGAAGAAGAGTAACTAAGACAAGAGCTAGGTAAGCAAGATGGAGAGGCTAGAAAAGGCGGGGCAAGGGGCTCTCCATCTCTAGGAAGATTGTGTCCAGGATCTGGTAATCTAAGTTCTGGTCGGCTCGTATTAGCCTGTGCTTTATTACAGGTAGTAATTCCCCCCGTTCCTTTAGTCTTTTCAACGGTACTTGAATCTTAAGTCGCGGTCATGTCTCGCCCCCCCAGTATAGTGACCGATTCCATGTTTCCCCCGAATTTAATCAGTTCCAGGCTTTCCTCTCCCAGCAAGAGGATGCGCGAACCTCCAAGTCAAGCGCGCTAGCGCGCTTTACCAAGGCTTTATCTGATAGGGGCTCGAACGCCGTTGCTTGTTTGGGTCGAGCGGCTTCAAACCTCTGCTCATCCATCTTCATTCCAAAGGCAAACATTTCCATTGAGTGACTGTAACTGCTATGGTTTACAGTCAATAGTTCTTAACCAACCCTTTCTCGCCGAGCTTTATAAAGCTTTTAGAGAGAAGAGTAAGGGGGACCTTATTTTTCTCCTGCGGAGCCCCTCAGAAAGTAACCGGCGGCCGGTAGCTCTACTAAGCGAAGAACCGCTCGCTGCCTTTTCTTCGCGAATAACATGTGCAGGGAGCCGCCTAGGAGAAGAGAAGCAAGCTACCTTCCATCTATATCTATAGGCGGCAATGGTCAGAGCTGGTAAGCATGGTCACTGTATCGGCGGCCGGCGCTCCGCGTTCTATCTAGGTTCCGCTCTTACGTACGCCCCACCTCACATAGAATAAGGGGAACCCCTTCCATAGAAGAACCCGTGTGGGTGAGAGGGGATTGAATCATTCATTCATCAGATACGTCTTATTCCGTGATCCATTTCATGTCAACTCTAATCAGTTATCAAAAGGCCTACTTTACAAACAAAGGGAAGGTCGTTTCCCGGGAACCTTGCAACCTTGCGGTTCCCGGTAACCGGCCGCATCGGCCCGGTAACCTTCGTTACCGTCGGTTCCCGCAACCAAGCCTTTTTATTATGTCTTTCTTTCTGAAGGGCTTGCGGTTCATTACACCAAAGGCTTTCAGTGAACTATTGAAGCTATCGAGAGAGTACCAAATGCTGACGAAGGTTACCGACTTTCGGTGGACGCGGAGCCAACGAGTCTTTAAGTAAGTGGGCGTTAAGCGTAACGAGTCTAAGGGCGGGATAAAGCTTGAAAGGAATGGACGGGCGTAGGCTTAATAGTGAACGCAGACCCCCCTGCTTATAGATATGAGATCAATGACTTAAAAGACAGATGCCGAGAGAAACTGTTAGACTTCTTTATTGCGTTGCGAAGAGAGATCGAAGACGAAGATTTTCTTACGCAGTGCGGGCACTGGATGGAATAGACATATAATATAACAACCCACCGGAAGGGCATACCTCAGGAGCACCAATATCCCCCGGCAAACATCTATCTGCACGAAGCCGACCGGAAAAATGAAATATGAAAAAAAAAGATGCTTTGGGAGTGTGAGATACGCAAACGGGGAGTACGCAGCCGAACAACCGCAGGGGCTTCCAGCAGTGATAGCTGAACTAACCAGATGGGCCGCCCAAAACATGGAGCTGACATTTAAATAAATCGGAAATCAACGTTGGATCCCGGCTATCCGAAAAACGCAAACTGAAGCGGGGGATCACAAAAAAATGCAACACAAAAGGGGCGAACCAAGCGCTTGCGCGAAGGAAGAAGCGAATCAACCAGAATGGAGACAGGGAGGAGAGGCGAAAGAGATATTTTCGAGCCTGCAAAAAAAAAAGCTACAACGGCTGAAAAGCCGTTGCGCGCTAGCTTGTAAGGGGGTAGGGATGCCCCTTTCTAAAACTTATATTTAATATAAGGAAGAATAAGGCCCTTTTTTGTTTGGAGTTTTCCCCAACCTATACCTAAGGGCTTCCGTTTTTCAGCAGCATCGCACTGCCGCATAAACAATGGATCCGCTGGGCTGGATGGGCTTCTCTGGAAAGGAATAAGGAATAGTGAAAAGCCATGTCACTTGGAACGGAACTGGTTGCTTATTTACTTTTTTTTAGTAATACGACTTTGCTTTGGTAAGCAAAATTAAATTATTATATTATTAGGCATGGTAGCTTACAAGACAAAAGCTAGCTTCTAGATGTTCTTTGCCTTAACATATGGAGGAAGCAACCTTCTGGCCTCTGTACCAGTAGTGGAGTGGCTTGCTACTTTAAATCAGAAAAGGAAAATGGAGCAAGGCAAGGGAGAAAGAAGTTGTCCCCTCTTCTCTGGTAACCTGCCGCCGGTCATATAGAGTGCTCCGCCCGCCACCGCATATGTAGAAAGGGAGCGGGGAAGGAAGAACAACCGTTTGACTTTGGCACATGAGGTGGCGGGTTTGGCTGGGTAACATAATGGAAATGTATCGGACTGCAAATCCTGGAATGACGGTTCGACCCCGTCCTTGGCCTCGGGGAGTGGCGAGCAGCACGGAACTTTCATTAATCAAATGGCATAAAGAAAGGGGGGCTTTCCTTTGTTAGAAATCCACATACAACATTCTGGAACTTCCAAACCAAAGAAATGCTACATGAGAAGTTTTACGTTACGCTTCAATAGAATGAATTCGGTAAGGGTAGAATACGCCCCATGGTCGATCGAAGGTCCTGTGCCACTTGAACTCAAATCTATCTTACCTTCCATCCATCTTTGTCCAGCCAGCCTGCTCATAAATGTTAGACCAACCAATCTCAGGGCTGACACAACCGAATTGGTTGAGGAAAAGGAAACCCCAGCGACCAAGCACTCCCGCCTCCAAAAGCGGAGACCGAACAACCGCCAGGTTGTCGAAGACACGTCTGA
>JBBPBS010001118.1:0-22500 GCA_037974835.1 Cicer judaicum | reverse complement strand
GAGCGGACCTTTTTGGATATATAATCCAAGTGGAGAGTGGAGTTACGGGAACAGCCGTCTGATGGAAAACTACTTTCACGTTCGGTTCAGAGAGCACTTTTTTTTCGTCGAGAATTCTTCGTTCCCTTTCGTGTTAATTCCCCAGCGGCGAATTCAACACTTTTTGGGCCCTATCTATTCCATCTCTCAAGCCCCGAATAAAACCCCCCTCCCCTTCGGACTCCATATCTCTTTTGACTCTATATATGTGGGCACCTGATATCTATGAGGGTTCACCCACCCCGGTTACAGCATTCCTTTCTATTGCGCCTAAAATTTCTATTTTTGCTAATATTTCACGTGTTTCTATTTATGGTTCCTATGGAGCTACATTGCAACAAATCTTCTGTTTCTGCAGCATTGCTTCTATGATTTTAGGAGCACTGGCCGCCATGGCCCAAACGAAAGTCAAAAGACCTCTAGCTCATAGTTCAATTGGACATGTAGGTTATATTCGTACTGGTTTATCATGTGGAACCATAGAAGGAATTCAATCACTACTAATTGGTATCTTTATTTATGCATTAATGACGATAGATGCATTCGCCATAGTTTTAGCATTACGGCAAACCCGTGTCAAATATATAGCAGATTTGGGCGCTCTAGCCAAAACGAATCCTATTTCGGCTATAACCTTCTCCATTACTATGTTCTCATACGTAGGAATACCCCCGTTAGCCGGCTTTTGTAGCAAATTCTATTTGTTCTTCGCCGCTTTGGGTTGTGGGGCTTACTTCCTAGCCCCAGTGGGAGTAGTGACTAGCGTTATAGGTTGTTGGGCGGCCGGAAGGTTGCCACGAGTCAGTCAGTTTGGGGGACCGAAGGCTGTTCTCCGTGCACCGGACACGTAGCTTACCGAATCAGTTGCGACACCGATGGGAATGCATGCTACGAAAGATAGGGTCGAGTCTGAAACATCAACCGTCTACTCAATATCCTTGTACGAGTCCACAATCACTACACGAGATGAACCTTGGTTTGGTGAATTTAAGTTGGCCTTAGGTGTAAAAAAAAGGACTCCCAGTTACTGCGCGCGATCGTATACTGAGGTGCTCCCCGCCGGTTGTTGGAACGACGCGAGCCGGGCCTCCATTCAGAAAGATGAAGGGTCCAAACAAAAGTCAAAATAGGGGGTTACAAATTCCCCATCTCATTGGGGGCGGAAAACGAATCGACATCTCGATGTGATACAGCCTTTTCTATTTTAGTTGGGAAAGAACGGCGAAGTCCATCCGAACCGTCCAATGAAGAATAAGAGGAGAGCAAAGCGCCAATGGCGCGCGAAGCGCATGCGAAAGGGGGGCACGGAGAAAAAAAAGAAGTGTGGAGGATAAGCAGCCGAGCTCATTCCCTTCGCTTCCTGGGCCCAAAGCAGTGCAGTCTTTCCTGGCCAAATCAAGGATTTGGGGCTTCTTGCTACGCTACTTAAAGAAATCCATTTTTCTTTAGTCATATATATATTAATAGAAAGATAGATCCATCCATCTATCCTATCCGATTTATATTTTGATATCTAAAAAAGAATCGATTTCATTCAACGTTTGATTCAAAGAACTGCGCTTAGCCCCCCCGCTCATGAAACGGCTCTGCTGCAATGGATGGCAGAGGGTCCGTAGTACCCAAAGAACTGGAGTGGTCCAGTAGCCGGGAAGGGGCCTAGAAGTGCCAACTACTACACCACACTACACTCGGCTCTACACATTTACAGAGCTAACCCCTGTCCAGTCCCTGGCAGAGTTAAGGGGGCTTCCATCCTTATTCCCTATCCCCTCGCCCAGGCTAACGGGGCCTTACTTATTCAGGGGGGGAGAGTGGAGCCCCGAGAAGCGCTGTTGAGAGGAAGATCCTTGGCCCCTCCTCATTCTCTACAGGGTTCCAAACCTTTCTTCAACATAGGTGACAACGAGCGGGGCAGAGATGGAAGAGATCGAACACGAGAATAAGAAGCAAGCTCGCCTTCCTTTTTTATCATTTTGATAGAGAGGGATGGAGAAAGTGGACAAAACAGACTCGCATTTCCCAGTCGAAAAGATGGGTTCCTTTTTCGTCTTGCATTTCTCATCGCGGAAAAATCAGAATATTGAAAACGTTCCCAACCCACCAACCCTTTCCTTCGTAGAGCCGTGTATTGTAATCCGAACCTGCCCGGAGCGAGTCTCCCATAGAGGCAAGTGAAGTTGGTGAGCCGTATGATGGGCAACTATCTCCTGCGGTTCGGAGAGGACTCAGCTGTTAGTTAGTACCCCCTTTCGGGGTGGACCTTTCACTCTATTTTATTATATACGCTTAGCGAAAAGAATGTTTTTTGATACACCTAGGACATTTATTTTATATGAACCAATGGATCGTGACAAGTCGTTACTACTAGCAATGACTTCGTCTTTCATTACTTCATCCTTTCCATATCCCTCTCCCTTGTTCTCAGTTACTCATCAAATGGCACTCAGTTCATATCTTTAAGTTCGATCATTGACAAGGTTCAAAGAAAGGGTGGGCCATTGAAAAAGAATCGATTCCAAAGCACAATGCTAGCAAGGGTAGCTACTAGGAAGAGTTGACGGTATGAAATAGCTCGACCTATAGAATAGGGAGAGGAGTGGACTCTGTTATATTTATTCTTCATGATCGGCAACCAAGGAAAAGGAATCCGAAGCTACTTAGCTACACGTCGAAGGTATTCTTCAATATCCTGATCTCGAAATTGCGTAAGATAAAGAAGCTCTTCGTCGAATTAAAACAAGGGACTTTGAAAAAAGGTCTCATCAGGAAGGACGTCAGACAACATGATCCGAGGAAAAAAGGCTCTCATCAATACCGTGGGAACCCGAATTCAAAAGCAATACACCTGCAAGCTTGGGTGGCTGAATCAGAGCTGTTCTCGCAGGGAAAGAAAGATGATTTACCCAGGGAATCCCTAAGTAAAGATGCCGAAGTCCAAGGTGTCGAAATAACACGGGATAGCCCACAATCTTGTTCTTACTAACCCAGCAGAGCAGCCTAAAGGACCTTAGAGTTTGCAAGGTCACCAGCAGTGGTGTGAGGGAGCCACAAACAAATGCTGCCCTATTCTTTCACAAGAAAGACTGATATTGAAGATAAAGTATCTTTTCGTTGTAGGAAACCGTCGAAATAGCAAAGACAGAGCTGACGGTTTTTCCTCAATTCAATCAGCAACTGCCTAAGAAAACGGCCCCCCATGTTTATTTTTCCTCGTATGAAACACAAATTCCAACATGAAAACGCTTTACAAAGTGAGGCCTGGCGTGGCCCTAAATACGCGAAAGCAAGGCGGGGCTTTAACTACTTTTAATCCGCCTATCTTTATAAGTTCGAGCTTGAGTTTTACTCCTTTTCTGAAATATTATTTCGTAAGGTTTATCTTGATTTCTACCTTTTTAGGTATTTTCTATCTTCTTTGTCAGCAATTCCTTGAATTTGATTTCTTTCATGCCTTACTTTCAAAGGTTGGGTTATCTCTGGGCGGTCGAGCCCTATCCTTTGCTCTAAGAGGGTTGGTTGGGCTGCTCAGCAGGGCTTGCCTTGACTGTAGACTTTACTTTACGAGCGCTGCTCACATACCAAAACCATATGATGCCTGTCGGCGAGGGGACATCAGGCTCTGAGTCTCCGGCATCTCAGTCGGACTCCCTTCGATGCCATGCCTCCTCGGAAACGGATTCGGACGGATCTCCACCACAATCCGTCTCGTCCCCTGGGAGCGTCACCGCTGCGGAAGTGGAAAGTAACACGCGGGATGATCCTCACTCTAATTTGTTTAAGGAGGAACACTTAGACCGATTGCGAGAGGATAACCGACGCCGTCTGCAAGAGAACGCCAACCTCCTTAAACAAGCGGAGGCCGGGCTTCGACGGCACGGCAAGAGGAGCTTTTTAATATCATAAAAGCACGCGACGCCCATAGAGATGAAGCAGCGCGCGTCCAAAAAGAAGAACTCTTACAGTCAACTGTAGAGTTCATTCAAAGCAACCGCCACCTATTTGAGGAGTAGCGGCGTGGCGCTGCTGGGTGCTTCTGATCAATAGAACAGGAAGAGGAGGAAAAAACTGAACGACGTTTGGGCTTGATCTTGTTGTACGTCGGGAGCCGGGGTCCGCCCGGTCCAGCCCCAACCTTACGTCTATCTCTATATACGAATATAGAAACGACCTTCCAAAGCCAGGAGTGAGGTGGAAGAAGACTTGGGAACGGGGGTTAGCTTCTCTCCCTCTCCTTATGGTCGAGTATTTATCTAAACCTCTCGCTTACTTGTACTACCTCTCTTCGCATTCGACGATCGGGAAAAGACAGTCTTTCTCCTTCGGACCGGTTGTTATGATCGCTGCCTTCGCTTTCGCTTTTTCTCCAAAAAAGGGGAAGAAGTCTCATTGGTAAGGGCACTTTGAACTAAACTATACGTGTAATCAAAGGCTGAGCCCTTGTCACTCTACTTTTGGAGACTGTGACCCTGCTGATGCTTCTTTTTTATCTTATTTTGGCTTGCGGACCACACCACGGATCCTTGGGTGGAATAGGCACCTTGACCATCCTTGACTTCTCTGGTAAGTTAGGCATCTTCCCATACATAGCCAAGTACTGATTTGGTGGGGGAAGAATAGGTAGGCAGAGATCCGTGAATGCGCAAGCAAAAAGAAAGCATTCACCGACTTACTTACGGAATCTCAAATAGATTTCTTTGTGTTAAGCATATAGCATTCGTTTGTTTAGAATGTGCTTTGAAAAGCTTATGAGATGGATGATTTCTGATTCTTATTTCTTACTAAGAAAATCAGTCAAGTTCAAGTGTGTCATCTTTCTATACGAAAAATAGAAAGAGAGAGAGAGAGCGAGAGAATGAAGTGAAGGAGCTTACCCTTTCTCGACTTTTGATTCACTTGCAGCATCTAGCCCTTGAAAGCAATTACCATGTCTTAGAAGGAAAGTCATAGGATTCACTGTCAATTCCTTTTGTGGACATCTGAGGAGAGGGGGAAGGCCTTCGCGCCGGCGGGTCAAGTAGATGCGGCACATTGCATATGTATTATTGATATCCCGAAAGCCTGTGCCAGCTACTCCTACTGCTATTGGCTAAAGATCGACAATCTATTCGCCGCAAACCAAGGGACAGCCCTCTTTGTCCACCTGTGAACCTTCTTCTACATGGATGTCAGTTGCTTTAAAGGAAGAAAAGAAGGTAAGAAAAGCAAAAAGGCAAGGGCATGCGATGCCTACTATTTCTATATGTCAGTTGCTTGCTTTAGGGCTAGGCTAAGCCTTTAGCTGCGGTTACGAAGAGCTCTTATTCACTCACCAGAAAGACCAGTTATTGCAAGAACAGGATTATCTTACCTTAGCCAGCTTAGAAGTAAATTTCCTATTGAGGAAGTAGTGCCATTAGTTGGAAATTGCATTTCATCTGGACATGAAATCGAAAGTTATATTTATCGATGCATACTCATATTATCGATATGCCACAAGCTCAAGTCCCACAGCAGATTCTAGCACAACCGAGTCTGATTAACTGACTTCACCACCACCGCTTACGGCAATTTGAACAACGGTTATTTCAGTTATTCCCACAGAAAATTAAATTGCAAAGAGAACAGCGGCAACAGATATGGCAACAACAGGATGATAAACCTTCTTCCCTTAACCAGGTCTCAGTTAAGTTCCTATAATTTCTGTGCAGGCGAAGGTTAAGTCTGGAAGCAGGAATGATTCTTACTCCATAAAGGTAGTGAGTTACCTACTAGTCGTAGGGCAGGAAAAGCTATTACACAAACAAGCCAGTTTTGCCAGGCTGAAGTGATGCTTATATAATGTGCTATTTCAACATCATCATATTTACCTCTAAAGAATGGAGCTTCCTAAGACTAGGTGAACAAGGTCTTTTTCTAAGAAGCATGTTGACAAAGCAGAAATGACACACACACCCACTAAAGTATTTACAGATAAGCTCGGCACCTTACGGCCATGTGCCTAGGATCCCCTGAGTGCTCTAAGGATTAAAGTCCAAATCCTATAGGAATTGAAATACCACACTCAGATCGGTGAATCTATCAGGTTTCTTTCTCCTCCTCCGGGATTCATTAATAGAACTTAAATGCAGGAATAAGCACATAGACCATAGGTATGGAAGAATTTAAATTAATTCATGTGCTTATATTTCTAATTTTTCCTAGGAGAACAGGTTGGGTTACCGTAAAGTACAAGACAACTAACTATGCTCTGGTTTTTTCCTTGCCAAGGCCTTTTGACACGGGATCAGCCAGATCTCATCTGGACTCCACATACTTACTGGAAATATTGTCAAGATCCTTCTCACATACATCAGACACACTGGTATGGATTACCTATTAGTTGCCTAGCTGTACTATCTCAGCATGGCAGCCGTCAAAATTGTCTAGACCGGCAACAATTGCTCCATATCGGTACTTCTACCAAGATGTTCCTGAGCCGCTCTACTTCTCTTCAAGCAGAGGTATATGAAATAAACTTGTTTTCCATGAAGGAATGAGTTATGCCTGTGATTTCGATGAAATTGCTCCTCTACCTAATATAATTGATAGTTTAAGTTTACTATTTGAAGTTTTCCAAAGTCTAAAATTGAGGGCTTGGTCCCGAGCATCTACCATTATACCCACAATGATTGGACATACGATTGCTATCGGGCGAACGACGGGAATTGAACCCGGGCAGCAGGTAAGGTAATAGGACAATTTTTCCTAAAAAGCCATTCGGGAATGTGCTAACTAAGAATGCGGGATGGACCACTTCCGGACATAGACATTGCGCCCTCCTGGGGCTGATGCGATTAAAAGGCTAGCAAAGAGACTGGAAAGCCGGGAAAGCATGAACTCCGATGCCCTTACTACGAAAGACGGAGAAGGAGGCTGTTCTCAGGACAAATGCCAAACCCTTATGAAGGTATCCGACTTTTTCCAATTCAGCCTTTGTGACTTCATCAGTCTACCAATAGCAGCATGCCAGTACTTTGCCCTAACTACGAAGCTTGAGTCCTGTCTTCGCCCGTGAACGCAACAGGACGCGGTCGTCTAACTCGACTTCCGCAGCGAGTCTCATTGCAGCTCTCTCCTGCAGTAGTGATGACGGTTCGCCACACCAGACATCACATCCCCTTGAAGTTAAGTTCCACTTCAATTGCCACAAGAGAGCATCATGGCATTTCTTCCGTATGAGTGGTAACAGCACTCTAACCCGGTCTACCACGCTAAGTGTCCCAATGACACATCGACCTCTACCGTATAGCATTCTTGCACATGCATAGGTAATAGTGAGATCCTGGGCACCATCCTTTTCAGCCCTTTCCTTTGTCTCACAATACCCTCTTGGCAACGTAAGCCATCAGTCGTCTGCACAATGCACGACGGACCATAGCCAACTTCCCAATCTGCGTCTTTCAAGCAGCCATCGAAGCCCAAAGCCTATGGGTCATTCAAGACCATGCCGACTGACTATGTGCCGAGAGCTCCTCCCCCGAACCCCTTCTGTCCTCCTTCGTCTTGTGCGCCAGCTACGTCCTCTAGATAATTAGGATATATCCTTTCTACGTCCCAAAGAATGTTTTGGCATGCGTCAAGACCAAGCTACGGATGAGCGACTAGCGCGAAAGCGCATCCCTTTTCTAGCTTTAGCTTATATTTTTGCATGCTAATAACCACTGACCTAGAAGCTTCTTTTAACACGCCCTTTTACTAAGGAAAAAACGGGCATACTAACGAACTATCTTAGGCCTACCACTTGTCTTTGCTTGCTTACTTCTAAAGCAAACCAGACTGAAGAGAGTAGAGAAATACTTTTTATTACGTTATCCAGAATGCGATGCCCCAAGGCAAGAAAGTTGCAATCGGCTTTCTTTCCTATGATTATACTCGAATAGCTAATGTCAGATCTTCAATATGGTTCTGTAAATCAATCAACTCTGTCTTGGTAAACCCAATACCTTGTCTTTTCAGCTTTGAATCCAACAACAACCTTATAACATCATCGTGATACTGACCAACATTAGAACCCGAAGTTAAAGACTTAGCAATCCCCGACAGCTGACTGTAGAAATTGTTCCAGAACTGCTCAATAGTACGAGACTTACTGGAATCAGCTCCAGTCCTACAGCTGGTGAAATTGATCAAAAGCCTGTCTTTGTCTTTCTCGGGTTTTAACCGTTCACCACGACATATACATACATTAACCCATTAACGGAAGCCTTCTTCTCGTGAAAGTCCTTTGCTCAAGCCAAAAGGGATCAAGGAAGTACGAGCTAGTAAGATGGTTGGACCCCCGGGGAAGAACCCAGAGAAAGTACCTCTACAACAATAGATATTGTCCATACAAAGACTTGAGGTGACTAGCCTTAGCTAACAGCAGAGGTATTCTCTTTGCACTTGCTCCAGACTATCTTGCTTGGATCACCGCTACCTCACTCCCTATCCGATTCTTCTCCTCAGGATATTCTATCGGCTTATTCTCCGACAATAGATATTCGGAGTATCCCCCTATGAGTGGATATTAGTTACAAATGAACTAGTCTTAGGACACTTGAAGAGGGAGAATAACAAGCAGAAGCAGGCAAAAGGCTCAAAGCCAGGCTTTAGGAAAGATTCACTATGAATATTCAGTATGTATTTGAAGTTTGGTAAGATCTTATCTTGTGGAAGATAGGAAGGCACTAAGACCCGCTAGAAGGACTCTAAGGGAAGAAAGCTGTCCTAGTGAGGTGCAATGCTGAAACAGTGATCGGTAAACAAACTCTACAGAAGAGTGAAATATACTGCTCGGGCTTCCGTCACTTCTATAAAACGGGCCCAACAGACTGAAATGACTATCTTCGGGATATGAACTTATGCCAGAGTACACCCTGTGACCACTGTTGCCAATAGGCGTGGACAATACGGGGATGAGACTAGAACTCTTACCCTCGCTTAGACTATCAACTGATCGACTGGACGGACATGCGGATTAGAAGAATGCAAGACCACGCCACGGGACTGAGGCTAGACCGGCAAGCACAGACCGAATAGACGATAGCCTTGGACCGATGGGAAGAAGATATATAGAAAAGTCTTCCATGATGCTATGGTTTTCCTTTGAGGAGGCAAAGAGACTAGGGGCAAGAAGAAATAAGGAAAGAAAGCGAAGTAAGCATCCAACTCTGGTACTAGCAAACGATGACTCAGGAAAGGAAGTGAAGGATGAGGGCGGGGATTAGTGGGCGGACGGTGTAGTTCCCCCTTTCGTTGTTCTCGGTACTAGGGCCGATCCCATCCAGTCAATCCTTGCTTTCGACTCAGAAGTCGTATCAGCTTTCCCAAGCAGTTAAGCCGGTTGTAGCTAGAGCGATCGAAGGTTTCACAGCTGTTCCCGGTAGTATACCAAGGGCACCATCCCGCCTAACTTAGAATGTAAATCCTAGCTTTGCGAAGCTAATAAGGCCTAAAGCTGAGCGACGAGTCCACTGAGCTCTCATCGCCCTTTTCTATCCCTTGAGTGAGGTTGAGGTATGTATGAATTCTCTTATTAAAAGAAAATAAGGAAGATATTTGACCTGAAGCTGACCTTCATAGTCCAGGAACCCGAGTCCGAGTACAGTTAATCAAGGAAGAGACAGCAGCTGAAGTCTATGTCATCAGCTAAACTAAGCCAGGTGGTAGAACCTGTTTGTTACAAAGATACCTCCGACAAGACGGTTCAGGAAAGTGCTAACTGGGGCAAAAGACTAGCATTCGATGCATCAATGCTTGCGTCGTCCTCATCAACAGTCAAGTCAGAAGTGCCACAGCTTCCTGAACCTAATAAAAATCGTGACATTGGTAATAGCTTATGAGATAAAGCAAGTCTGATTCACGTGGCAAAGGGCATTCCTTGTCCTCAAGTCCTGAGCAAGCCTCTTTTCATTCTAGCGGTCAGTCTTTAAGTTAAACAAAAGTCCTTCCCCATCCGATCAGCCAGTTGCAGAAGAAGCTCAGCTTAAAGCCAGTTAGACCAATAAATACTGTTCTAAAAGTTATTTAGATAGCTGTTGCTAACCGAATTGATAAGCTAAGGCAATTTTAAAGTTATCTTTGGAGTTTACTTAACATCAAGTTCCTGCAAACTAGGTTAAGAAATCCTGTGGGCAAGACAGCCAGTGAGAGGTCTTTCATGGACTAGATCCCAGCAGATAGCGATATTCTGACTTCTAAAGTCACGTTTAATGATTCATATGTAATCTTCTATATAATGATCAGAAAGGGGGGCCTTAAGAAATAAATTTATAATCCTCTGGCAAAGGTAATAGCTAGAAAGGGGATTTTGAACGAGCTAACCGAGGCTACCTTCAATCAACTGTGATGTGAGGTAAGGACAATTCGGTATTGCTTTCCAGGTTGGTTCAAAGACTAGCCCTTGGTTAAGGGGCAGTGTTGAGATCCATGGAGAGTACTTAGAGATTAGTGAGGGTAGAAGGAATTGAATGTCACTAACAAGACTAAGCACACGATCCGGGGGCAAATGTTGATTTGCTTACTCTTTTACTCAATTGAATCAGCTTAGCTAATGAAAAAGCTTCAAGGTCCAATTTGACTAACATATCGCCCTTGGAAGACCTCTTCGCAATCTCCTTCCTACCTGACGAGCACATCAGACAATCGGCTCTTTCATGACTCCATAACAACTACCTTATCCATTGATCTCTTGTGAATGTGAAGGTCCCAAGAACTACCTTCGCTTTTCAAGCTGCAGCTATTGCTATTGTTGTGCTTGGGAATTGTTTGAGCTCGTTAGCTTCACTAATCTCCCCACGGTTTATCCTGCGATTTCTCTTTAGTCAATCGTCTTCTTCGGTCATAGTAGTGCTAAGCCCAGAGGCTTCAACTGCCCTAAGATTCTATCTTGCTTGAAGTGATCAGTACCCTCTCTTTCTCTTTATTCCGATTCTTCTATTCAATTCAGGGATTGGCTGAGCTTTCAAAGATATAGGGATCGTGCTACGATCCTTCTGGGCTGCCTATTCTAGAGTATCCCATGGCTCCCTGGGCATGATACTGGACCCTAGTCATCTCTTCTTTTCAGAGCATTCACCTCCGAAGATCCCGGGTCTCTTTCTTTTTCTCAATCAAAGCCTTCTTTTCTTCTCGCAACAGACGGTTCGATCAAAGAGTGCAGCTGGCTAAGCCGCATCTTTTTAGTTTTAGCGCGAGTGCTTGAAAGTGACTGTCTTCAGGATAAATTATCTTCCGTCACTAGCCATTGCTCTAGATGCTCTTGTCTCGAAGAGTAAGAGTCATATGCCGATCTTCATGCCATCCTCATTACTAGCTCTGACGACTAGTCCTCCGCTAATCAAATACCAGCCCTCCGAAACAGGGCATTCGTCGTAAGCCCTTTCCTCTGATCTGTTGTTATCTCCTCGAACAATTGAATCAATAGTCGTTGATATCCACACCCATGCACAAAGAATAGGCTGTGAATGTCCTCTTTTCAGGGGACATGGAATGCCCTCTCACTTCATCCGATAGGCCTGTCCTCGTTCTAGTAGTGGGCAAATCCCCTGCTCTCTTTGAAAGACTAGGCTGTGGGACTGATGACTCGGCACTCTTTTCAATGGCTTAAACATTAGCTATTTTCCGCTGCTTTCCTGAAGTTCAACAAGCTATTGGAAACCTGTAGGCTATATGACGTAGCAGGGACCAATCCCAGATCCGCGGACACGGTGATTAGACGTTGAGCGGAGCCGGTCTCACAGGCTCTTGCTTCCCGGAAGATGGGAGATTGGAATGAGACCATTGTGGCTCCTGGCTGTCAAGAGGCTAAAGCCCTTGCGAGAACCTTTCATCCAAACAAAACCATTACATCTTACACAATAAGACAAGACGATAGGCGAATGGCCAGATAGACATTCAGCCCCTATACCTCAAAGGGAATCGCCCTCTACTCTACGACTTAGAAGCGAGGGAAGAACGAAAACGGATTCGAGTTAAAGAGTCTCAAGACTAAGCCTTCCACGACACACGAACCGGGGTTCTTACACGAGAATGGATTACCTGAAGGCCGACTAGTTGCATTAGTCAAACCTACACGCTTCGAAAAGAAGGAATAGCAAAATAGGGATTCGCAAGTGGTTGAACAGCTAATAGAAGGCTTGCACGAGGTAAAAGCGTAGCGCTTATCGTTTAACAGGTACGTAGCCTCTTTCGCTACCCCTGTGACTGTCCAGCCCCGTTCGTTCGCTTGTATCACACTTTGCTGCCCGGCTACAACCATCGGGGGAAAGCCTGCAGTTCTTAGGTTGTTGTCCGGTTCGCTCTGTAGAGTCATCTCGTATGTTCGGCCCAAAGGGTACAGTATGATCTCCTTCACTTATGAACTCAGCCCTAAAGAAGATGACGGACAGAGAGGAGTAGGGGAGACAAGGTTACGCGCTGGGTAGCGCAGCGCATCTGTTTCGGGTACTGGGGCGACGAGGGGTGCAAACCCGGCCACCCAACCCAGCAGGGGCGGACCGGCCATAGGTTCGAAACCATCCACCTTTCTTGTGGATCATTCTGTATGTGGTTACCGGATGATGGGAATAACAAAGCAGTAATTTATAAATGAGCACTGCACGAAATGTACATAATATATGAAATCTTTCATTTATCGTTATATCCGGGTCTTTTCGTTGCATTCACTTACAACAAGAAACAACCACCAGCGTTTGGTGCAGCACCTGCATTTTGGTGCATTCTTCTTTCTTTCCTCGGTCTTTCGTTCCGTCATATTCCTAATAACTTATCCAATTACTACGTATTAACCGCTAATGCACCTTTCTTTTATCAAATCTCTGGGACATGGTCTAATCATGAGGGTAGTATTTTATCATGGTGTCGGATCCCACGTTTTTATGGATTCCTTCTTTGTTACCGGGGTCGACCCCCAAGCCAAAATGTCTCAAAACGAGGAGGCCATAGAGAAGTTTTGTATTACTTTGTCTCGAACTTCGTGAAGAACTCCATTCTATCTCTCCCTCGTTACGAACAAAAAAGTGGGGCAGCGCCCCAGTTGTACACTCCCTTCGTTCTACGAACCTTTGTTGATTCTGAACTTCGTTCGCGAAGGAACCGGACGTTTGACGGGCCAGCCCTTTTTTATGCGCCGCTTTACCCATATAGTATAATTATCTTAGCTCCTTTGGGTGCTAGGCGCTCCCGTGGTTCGCGAGAAGGAAAAAGAAGGACTCATCCTTTGTTGCATCTGGCACGATATGATAAAGAGAGAGCTTCGTCTATCGATGAACAGCGGATTGACGGTGCTCTTGGCATTGCTTTGTTTTTCTCTCCTTTCCTATCAGCGAGTTCCGATCCTTTTGTTCGAAATTTCTTCGTTCGTACCGAACCGCTTGCAGAATCAAATCCAGTTCCACAAGATCCTATATCATCTATACATCCTCCTTGCATTTATGCCGGAGACGTCGCCAGTGCTATGGGCTTTGGATTATGTAGATCAAAAATTCTGAATGGGATTGTGGCACTCCACTCGCCGCCAATGCGGAAGGATGCCGCCGAAAAGAAGGGAACGCAGCTTCGCTCTGCTGGAAGCGTCGGATCCCGTATAACGAGCGAGCTTTTAACCAATAAATTTAAAGATGTGGTCGCAAAATGCTATCCAGCTCTCTTGTTGCGTAGCAATAGAAGCCTGCTCATGCTGCTTTGGCGGCGCTTTTTCGCCTTCTCTTCGCTCTGGACAGGAGCGCTAGTGGACGCGGGGAGGGAGCAGGCGAAGCGTGTCGTTCGTAATGAACAGAAGGAGACCACTACTTCGCCTCTTTGTTGGAGCGCCGGCGCGAACACAGTGGTATCTGACCAGGACCAGAAAGAGATTCGAATTTGGATCTTGACATGTCGGTGGTTTTTAACCGTGGGCATCATGCCAGGAAGTTGGTGGGCTCATCATGAATTAGGTCGGGGTGGCTGGTGGTTTCGGGATCCCGTAGAAAATGCTTCTTTTATGCCTTGGGTATTAGCCACTGCTCGTATTCATTCTGTAATTCTTCCCCTTCTTCATTCTTGGATCTCGTTTCTTAATATTGTGACTCTTCCATGCTGTGTCTCAGGAACCTTTTCAATACGGTCCGGATTGCTAGCTTCCGTTCATAGTTTTGCTACAGATGATACACGAGGAATCTTTTTATGGCGGTTCTTCCTTCTAATGACAGGGATATCTATGATTCTTTTCTCCCAGATGAAGCAGCAGGCATCGGTCCGTAGAACTTATAAAAAAGAGATGGTTGTGGCGCGAAGTACTCTTGTGCACCTCCGTCACTCGGCTCGCGCGCAACCCCGCCCCGTTATGGAAGAATTGAACTTATTACCGGGCTGGTTATTCAGAGCCGGCGGCTGCCGGATTTCGTCCCGCAACTATAAATAATAAGATCGCTTCGGGGGTCACTGTGGCACTTCTTTATGACTTTCCTGTTGAGCATAACTTCTGGAGGATTTGATATGGATGTAACTTGCTCTAGAATCATCAGTTTCCTAATCGAATAGGATAGGGCGAACTAGTCAGAAGAAGGTACGTCAGCAGAGAAGCTCCCCAGCTAAACCATTGGCTGAGGTAATAATAAAAGTCTTTCCTTTTTAGCTGCTTGAAATAGATTCTATTAGACTCATATTAATTTATTATTTGAATTGGGCTATAACACGAGAAAAAGAAAGACACTCTTTTTCTTCGTGACCCATAGTCTTCCATTCCGATATGAGTAGGGGGACTGGAAACATAAGGATGCTCTCACTTCTTTCTTGAGTTCGTGAGTTGGAACAGTTGTTTATATTATTACTAATTTATTAGTTATGAGTTCTTAAAGTTAAAGAAAGGGAAGAAGACTCTTCAAACTAGCGTAGCATACAGGATTGGGTGAGATCAAAGACCTAGAAGTGGACTCTTTCTTTCATAATACTTTCCTAAAGCGCTATCGGGCTAGGAGGGGCGGTTATTCTGATGAGTTAACTTAGTTCATTAGTTCTAGCTATCCTCGGCTGTAGCGACCGCTAGGGAACAAGCAGAGTTGGAGAAGGTAGAAGTTAAGCGGGTTATCGCATATGTAGTTTTTTAAGACTTGTTCTTCTTCCCTGAGTTAGAGTTTGTTTAGGGGTGTGAATAGCTACCGAACGAGTGTAATACGCAGAAAGTATAGTACTAGAGTTTAGTTTACCGAAAGGATAACTAGAGCTAATAGAATGCCAATCCAAGCCGTTTCAGGAAGTGACCAATTAACCAACCAAAAAAACTACTTTGCATCGAAACATAAAAATGTAGACTAATATATATTGCTAACATTTAACTTGGTTAAATGAAATATATATTTTTTAATAAAAAGCAAAAGGATTGCTTCCCAGACGAGGAAATAGCTGTAACAAAGAGTAAGAGGAGGGCAGGATCATCTTTCACTCTACTTAGACTTAGATGAAGCCTCTGAATCCAGATCGAAGAAAGTCTTTAAGGATCGACTTAGGCCCAGAGGATGTATCTCATCTTACCATACGCGCCCAGCCCAGTGGGGAAGATATATTGCTGCGTAATGACCGTACCCTAAAGACTATGTACATCTTAACTGAACAAGTACTAACACTAAGAGAGTCACCTGTGCTCAGACAAAGGGACTAGGAAGATAGATAATGGTTTATTCTTGCGTCGTATCCAGAAGGCATTATATCGCCATAGGACTACCTTGTTAGAGGTAGTGCCTATCTATCCCTTGTCATAGCAGGCCTCATCCGTTAAGGCTAAGACGTGGATGCACTCTAGGGCGCGAACCTTTTCTTTTTTTTAAACTAAAAACATAAGATGATAGGCCGAAGTTGGAAATGAAAGGTCCCGAGGTCCATAAAACAAAGGCATTATAAGCCCAATTATCAGCCTTAGATAAGAATTATGACCTAAACGCGTGTATTGTGCTGCACGACTGGTAAGATAAAGGAGAGCCTTCCAAGTGTGCATCATACTAGTAAATAGATTAACTACCAGCTAAGCTAATAGGATGGTGGCATAGCAAGGAAGTCCCCCTCAGAGAGGTGGGCCGGGTATGAGCGAGTCGAGACCATGGATACGACCTTCTCAGTAGATCGCCAAGGTGAGACTCTTGAATCAAAGGTAGACAGCCTAAGAGGCTTCATTCCAAGGGGCAAACAGTAGTTTATTCAAGAAGATCTGGGCCCCACAGCCTAATAGAGCGCAGAAGACTTTCCCGAAAGAAAGATTGTTTTCTATTAGTAAGAGAATCTCAGAAGCTAAGCTTTGAAAAGGCACTGCTCTAACCGGCGTCTGTGCCTAGATTAGGACTAGCTGCTTAACCGGCCACTTTACTCTTTCCTATCCCTATGGGAAGCATCAAGGAATTATTCTATGACTCTAGGCTCAAGGCCATGGATCACTCTTATTATAGAGAAATCCTTTTATTGAACTCCTCGTACTAAAACCTGTCCTCCACTATATCTATTTTGAGAAAATCCCTGGAGTAACAGAGCCGGCTACAAGTAAGGATACAACGCATCCGTATAAGCTGCTACAGCATCAGGCAGGGCAAGGGTACTTTCCAGACCTGAATCTACAAAAGATAGAACCTAAATAAGAAGCCAGGGAGGCCTTATGGTAGAAAAAAGGTATGCCGGGGTTCTGGGTCTATTATAACCAGAAGGGGGGAGAACGGATTTTGGGACGTGTCTGTCCCACAGTCTGGTGAAATGTACGACCTCCAACTTTACCTAGCCCAATATAGTCTAAGCGAGGGATTAAAAACCTAGTTGATCACTTATAAAGTAAAGTATAAAATATTATTCTATTTTTATTCCCAACATGCAGAAGTAAAAAACCAATTAACATAGAAACTAGAGTGAGTTGGATGGAACCTGATGATCTTCGTTCGAGGCCGAAGGGAGCTAGAGTGGAAGCTGGCGCGGGAACTGTAGGAGCTCCAGCTCGCTGAATAAGCCACCACAATATAGGAAAAAGAATAAGCAACAGGAGAAGGATGTGTCTCAGGTGCGGAGACCTGTTTAGAAGGTGAACCAGCAGAGTCAGATGCAACCGGGCATGAAGCAGCAAGTGCTGTAGATCTGGTATAACTTATTCTCGGATATGTTTGGTTAAGTGAGGTGGCGCAACAAGCCGAACCACATCACATGGGTCGAGTACAAAGCAACCAAATATCCGGACTTCGGAGTCGGAATAATAATTAAAAAGAGGTTTTTGTTCGCTCCGCAGGCACGAACTAGTCGAGATGTATGTGGTGCCCTTTCTTTCACATTGGTGAGGTTGCTTGATTGTAGGGGCCGGGAAAGGGTCTGCCACCACAGACTCAGATTTAATTGTTATCGATGTTGCTTCGTCGTCTGCCCCCCATTCCGCTTAAAGGATGTTTCTTTTATTTAAGGTACAATCTGTAAGTTAGTTACCAAAACTTTATGTTTTGTAGACGGCGAAGAGTCAATAGAAATAGAATTGGAATCCCTAGAGAAGAGAGTTCCCGAAAGGGGAAGGGGAAGGGGAATTGACCAGTTCTGGAATTCAAAACTACAAAAAGAACATCCCGGCAACCTTTTGAACCTTTCTTAAGCTCAGAGCAGAGTAGCTGGAAGTAAAGTAGAAGAAGAATAATAAGTCTAGCGACCAGGAAGCATAGATAGCAAAGGCGGAGATGGTACTTAAACAGTAAAAGGAGGATCATATGCTTTTAACATGCTATTTGAAATCACGTACTTACACCGGCCCCGAATCCACTAAAAAAATAGGTAATGTTGGCGAATCTTCTGATTCTCTAGTTTCAATTCGACAAGTACCAACAGGCCGAAAAAGACGAAAAAAAGGCCTTGCATACTCGATAAGTCAATAGCAACCACTCTTACTTATGATATTCTTGACTTTCCTTGCGCGGTAAAGTAAACAAAAAAAAGCGATAAGTA
Organism: Cicer judaicum; assembly: GCA_037974835.1. Taxonomy (NCBI): domain Eukaryota; kingdom Viridiplantae; phylum Streptophyta; class Magnoliopsida; order Fabales; family Fabaceae; genus Cicer; species Cicer judaicum. Next base: position 4,533 of record JBBPBS010001118.1, on the reverse strand, counting down.
GGCTCGCTATTGCGAGCTATACGAGCTGTTTGCCTTTATACGGCTTCGCTAGCGCTCCTATGAAGTGAAGTGGTGGGCCTTCTAGAAGCTTCGCCAGAAGCAAGATGAGGTCGCTCTCCTTCGCTCGTTCCGTACTTGACTTACGAGCTCGTGTAGTACTCGCCCCTATCTCGTTAGGGGCTTATGCACTCCACTCGCTGTCTACTAAACGAGCGTTAGAGCGAGCGAAGCCTTCCATTTAGTGGCTTCCCCCCTTATCCCTCACCCTACTCTTTCATTTCCGCTTAAGCTTCCCCTGTTTGTGGGATTAATTGATTGGATACCCGAGAACCATAATCTTTACTAGGAACAGCTTCTACGACGATAGGCGTAAAGGCATGATTAGTTCCACAAATCTCACTGCACTGACCATAGTAAACCCCTTCTCGTTGTACCGAAATAGAGATCTGATTTAAACGACCAGGTACAGCATCACATTTGACACCAAAGGAAGGTACAGCCCAACTATGAGGTACATCAGCAGGTGTTACAATAATACGTAGATGAGTTTTGGCTGGTACAACCACTCTATTGTCCACTTCTAATAAACGTGATTGACCCAATTCTAGATCATCTTCGGGAATCGTATAACTGTCAAAAGTGAGTGACTGTTCATCGGAACTGTTATAGTCTGAATACTCATAAGTCCGATACCATTGATGTCCAATAGCTTTGATAGTCATGGCTGGATCTACTACTACCTCGTCCATTGAGTATAACAGAGCAAATGATGGTATAGCAATGAACATCGGGATGATACTAGGAAATATGGTCCGAAGAATCTCGATAGTAGTTCCATGAACAATCCTTTGCGGGATTGGATTTTTTTGATAGTGGAAATGCCATAAAGCGCGAACCAAGATCCGTGATACGAAAACCAAAATAAGAATGAGGAAGAAAAAGATATCGTGATGTAAGTCTATTATTCCTTGCATCATAGGTGTTGCTGCGTCTTGAAATCCTAATTGCCATGGTTCCGCTGCATCACAAGGAGCAATCGTGAGGAATAGCCATTCTAATTTCATTTGCTTTGGTTCATTTTTTAACTGCTCCCCCCAACAAGAGGAAAGACTTGTTTGTTGTAAATAGCTGGTTGGGTTTACCAATCAAGAAAGACATAGGACTCTTGGGAACAAGAGGATGTGTGAGACTTTATTTATTTTCCGAACCAGGTACGTGGTCCTTCCCTGAAATGTATTCACGCGGTTTAACTTTGATGCGTGAAAACAGCCAGGTATAAATCCACTCAAAGTTTTTATCCTTCTCCACCAAATTAATTAACATGTGGTAGAGATGTACCTGGTTCATTACACTGTTAAAAATTACAAGTCAAGTAAAGTCAAAACAGAGGCCAGAACCAAACAAGGAATTGGGTAGTTAAAAATAAAAGGGAGTGGGAAAGCTGCAGTAATTCTTTGGAAAAGCCCGGTTCTCTTTGTATTCGAGCTTTCATTCCTAAATCCACTGTTTCGTTCCTTCATATACCTCCCCACCAATAGATAGAGACAAATGGGAATAACCGAACCACGTCTACAAAATGCCAGTACCATGCAGCTGCTTCAAAGCCAACGTGATGCTCCTTGGTCAGATGACCAAGATATTGGCGAATACCACATATGATCAAGAAAAGAGTACCTATAATCACATGAAAACCATGAAAGCCAGTTGCTAAGAAAAAGGTAGAACCATAAATACTATCCGAAATAGTGAAGGGTGCTTGATAATATTCCATTCCTTGAAAGCCAGTGAATACTAGAGCCAGTGAAACGGTTGCTACTAAAGCGTAAACTGCTCGTTTTTCCTTCCCCGCGAGTATAGCATGATGAGCCCAAGTTACGGCTGCTCCGGATGAAAGGAGAATAGGGGTATTAAGAAATGGGATTTCCCGAGGATCTAAAACCCCAATCCCTTTTGGAGGCCAAATACCCCCGATCTCTACCGTAGGTGCCAAAGAAGAATGAGAAGAAGCCCGAAAAAAAGCAAAAAGGAACATAACCTCCGATACGATGAACGGAATAGAACCATATCGAGGTCCTAATTGTACGACTTTGGTATGATGTCCTTCCAACGTGGATTCACGTAGAACATCGCGCCACCATACAAACATGGTATATAGGATAAATATTAGGCCCAAACTGAGAAGTGTTGCACCCCCTTGAAATGAGTGCATGTACATCACACCTCCTACGGTGGTTGCCAAAGCTCCGAGTGAACCCGAAATAGGCCATGGACTTGGATCTACCAAATGATAAGAATGCCTCTGAGATTCAATCATAAACAACTTTGCCTCGGTTGTATGTAAACTCTCCCCTTCACCCCCACCCCCAAAAGTGGTAAAGAAGGACTCTTTGGGGTCTTCTTATATATATATCTATCTGACAGGACAAAGAAATAGGAAGGGATGGTTCTTTCATTGCATTGATAGAAGTCTAACTCGAAAAAGATCTCTCTATAACTTTGAGAAGAGAATCGTTGGTTTGACCGACGAACTACGTGGGAAAAGGGGCCTTATTTCCTTTCTTTGATTTTCACAAGCATTTTATGAAAGGAACAATTCTATTAAGTTTGGTTTCGGAAAACTTGCTAGTCGCGGATTAGTGCGTTCTGCGCCGCCGGCGGCGCAGGTTGATCTCTCTGGGCTGCATTCTTTTATTCAACTTTACACGTGCGTGGGAAGGGCTTACTCTCCTAGTGGCTCGGCTTGGTCTCGCTCCCTTCCTGCACTATTCCTCCCCACTAAAAAGAGCGATTGATAATCTCGATAACCTTTCTTTCTTAACGCAAGACTACCCCTTTTCCCGAAAGCTTCGCGGGGCGATTTGAAATGTACTGGTTGGACGATGGCACAGTACGCAGGACCCTCGTATGAAACCCCACCGAGCTTCCTTGCACTATGTGGAACGGACTATTCTCGGATTGGACACGCCTATAGCTAAAGGAACGTACAGCGAGCCGTAGCGGGAGGGAGGCCAATGTCCCGTCAGATACCACGGCCCACGGGCAAGCCAGCGACCTTCACCTCCCGCAAGTCCCTTCGGTCTCCTTTAGCTCTGGTGGGCGTGGTTCTGTAGTTCTTCTGGCCTTCCTTCATGTCGTAGCCTTAGCTTATCGACGGGTCTTGCAATACATACAGCATTTTCTTTGACTCATGCCTTGGAGAAGAACGTTCTTTGTTTGAGTTCGAAGTCGTTACCTTGCGGGAGCCACCTGGGCGAGACCCTTCTCTCCTTTTTGATTTCCATCCATATATATGGTATGTTGAATCACTTGTGAAGTCGACTTTACTTGACCGTGTCTGCTTCAACTTCACCCTAGACTCGTGTCGTGTAGCAAGACTAACAAGTGGTCGAGTGAATTTATGAACGAACGAGCAACTATTATAAAAAAAGCAATACCTTTCTTATTTTTTGATTATTCCTTGGCCGTGTGGAACATGGATTAGCATTATGTCATTCCTACAAGTGATAACCCATCCAGGATTTGAAGAAGAAGCGCCATATGAGGACTTCGAGATCAAATATAAGATGTTTCTTTCCATTCCTCGTGAGCCACTTATTTCTCCGAAACAAGAGAGAAAAGTTATTTTCCTCCTATTTCCCAATAAGTCGACGGCGTTACACCATTGGGATACTTCGAATAAACTAGAGTACATATAGGATACACCGGTGCTAAAACCTTTTCTAAAGATATCTTCCAAACTGTTGGGGTCGTTGCTCCGGATTTTGTTCCCCCGGTTTGAAACCAGTTGGTTCCGTAGTTTTAGAATTCTGCTGATCCCAAGTACTCCATCTCCATCATTGCATATGGGAATATAGAAAGTAAAGAGGAAAAGGCATGACCAGAAGAATTGTGTGAAATAAGTGAATTTATCTAGTTGAGGCATGATTGATTGAGAAACAATGATTCCCTCCGCTACGGACAGAAAGAGAGTCCGGAGTCTTGACGAATTAATTCTATCGAGTTGTGGTTGTTGACCAACAAATTATGCATGGGAGAAAGATTCACAAACGAAACTGGAGACAACGAATTTATCAGGAGCCAACTACCTGCTCTAATAGAATTCCATAAACACAACGCGAAGAGACTTTACTGAATGACTTGATCGATCGTACTGTACTAGAAAGACCATAATCCTTTCATACGCTATTTTTGATCCAATCTCGCACTTGGTCTGATCCTCTTTCTGGATGTTCCCTCATAGACCCATTATGTAACCTGATCTTATTACGACGTATCTTTCTTGTCTTGATTGAATACATCATTGATTGAAACAATCATGCAAGAGGTCTGCTACGTCAATTGCGTGCGTAACGAGTTAGAACGGCGGCACCATGTGAGATTCTCATCCCATCCCGACTCGTTCGATTAATGGTGTTGCTGTCAGCCCTGTTCCTAGAGATCCGGGATGGAGGGACGCAAGATAGAGCAAGAGGTTTTCGCCCTTTTGAATAGGCAACTTTTACACACGGGAACTTACGAATAATGATTCCCTTT
>JBBPBS010001116.1:0-17023 GCA_037974835.1 Cicer judaicum | reverse complement strand
AATTGTTCATCCGATGACACAAACGAACTTATTCGATGCATAAGATTGGTTGAAAATCCCTAATTTGACAAGAATAAGCCTAGGGAGGACGAAAATGACTTCATTTTTAATCAAGTGACACAAACAAACCTATTGGATACACAAGATTGGTTAGAAACCCTAATTGGACAAGAATATGCCTAGGGAGGACGAAATGGACATAATTGTTTATCCAATGACACAAACACACCTATTGGATGCACAAGATTGGTTAGAAACCCTAATAGGACAAGAATAAGCCTAGGGAGGTCATAAATGACCTAATTGTTCATCCAATGACACAAACATACTTATTGAATGCACAAGATTGGTTAGAAACCCTAATTGGACAAGAATAAGCCTAGGGAGGTTGAAAATGACCTAAATGTTCATCCAATGACACAAAGACAACTATTGGATGCACAAGATTGGTTAGAAACCCTAATTGGACAAGAATAAACCTCAAGAGGACGAAAATGACCTAATTGTTCATCCAATGACACAAACACAACTATTGGATGCACAAGACTAGTTAAAAAGCCTAATTACACATGATTAAGTGTAGGGAGGATGAAAATGACCTAAATGTTCATCCAATCACACAAACACACCTACTGGATGCACAAGATTGGTTAGAAACCCTAATTGGACAAGAATAAGCCTAGGGAAGACGAAAATGACCTAAATGTTCATGCAATGACACAAACACATCAATTGGATGCACAAGATTGGTTATAAACGCTAATTGGACAAGAATAAGCCTAGGGAAGACGGAAATGGCCAAATTGTTCATCCAATGGCACAAACGAACTTATTCGATGCACAAGATTGGTTGAAAACCCTTATTGGACAAGAATAATCCTAGAGAGGACGAAAATGACCTCAATTTTCATCCAGTGAAACAAACAAACCTATTGGATACACAAGATTGGTTAGAAACCCTAATTGGACAAGATTAAGCCTAGGGAGGACGAAATAGACATAATTGTTTATCCAATGACACAAACACACCTATTGGATGCACAAGATTTGTTAGAAACCCTAATTGGACAAGAATAAGCCTAGGGAGGACGAAAATGACTTAAATGTTCATCCAATGACACAAACACAACTATTGGATGCATAAGATTGGTTAAAAACCATAATTTAACAAGAACAAGCCTAGGGATGTCGAAAATGACCTAAATGTTCATCTAATGACACAAACACACATATTAAATGCACAAGATTGGTTAGAAACCCTAATTGGACAAGAATAAGCCTAGGGAGGTCGAAAATGAGCTAAATGTTCTTCCAATGAAACAAACACACGTATTAAATGCACAAAATTGGTTAGAAACAATAATTGGACATGAATAAGCCTCGGGAGGACGAAAATGACCTAAATGTTCATCCAATGACAGAAATACAACTATTGGATGCACAAGATTGGTTAAAAACCCTAATTGGACATGATTAAGTGTAGGGAGGACGAAAATGACCTAAATGATCATCCAATGACACAACCACAGCAATTGGATGCACAAGAATTGTTAGAAACCCTAATTGAACAAGAATAAGCCTAGGGAAGACGAAAATGGCCTAATTGTTCATCCAATGGCATAAACGAACTTATTCGATGCACAAGATTGGTTCAAAACCCTATTTGGACAAGAATAAGCCTAGATAGGACGAAAATGACCTCAATTTTCATCCAGTGACAGAAACAAACCTATTGGATACACAAGATTGGTTAGAAACCAAATTGGAGAAGAATAAGCCTAGGGAGGACGAAATGGACATAATTGTTTATCCAATGACACAAACACACCTATTGGATGCACAAGATTGGTTAGAAACCCTAATTAGACAAGAATAAGCCTAGGGAGGACGAAAATAACATAATTAATCATCTAATGACACAAACCCACCTATTGGATGTACAAGATAGGTTAGAAACCCTAATTGGACAAAAATAAGCCTAGGGAAGACGAAAATGGCCTAATTGTTCATCCAATGACACAAACGAACTTATTCGATGCATAAGATTGGTTGAAAACCCTAATTGGACAAGAATAAGCCTAGGGAGGACGAAAATGACTTTAATTTTAATCCAGTGACACAAACAAACCTATTGGATACAAGAATAAGCCTAGGAAGGACGAAATAGACATAATTGTTTATCCAATGACACAAACACACCTGTTGGATGCACAAGATTGGTTAGAAACCCTAATTGGACAAGAATAAGCCTAGAGAGAACGAAAATGACCTAAATGTTCATTCATTGACACAAACACACCTATTGGATGAACAAGATTGGTAGAAACCCTAATTGGACGAGAATAAGCCTCGGGAGGCCGAAAATGACCTAATTGTTCATCCAATGACACAAACACACCTATTGGATGCACAAGATAGGTTAGAAACCCTAATTGGACAACAATAAGCCTAGCGTGGTCGAAAATGACCTAAATGTTCTTCCAATGAAATAAACACACGTATTAAATGCACAAGATAAGTTAGAAACCCTAATTGGACAACAATAAGCCTCGGGAGGACGAAAATGACCTAAATGTTCATCCAATGAAACAAACAAACCTATTGGATACACAAGATTGGTTAAAAACCCCAATTGGACAAGATTAAGCCTAGGGAGGAAGAAATAGACATAATTGTTTATCCAATGACACAAACACACCTATTGGATGCACAAGATTTGTTATAAACACTAATTGGACAAGAATAAGCCTAGGGAGGACGAAAATGACTTAAATGTGCATCCAATGACACAAACACACCTATTGGATGCACAAGATTGGTTAAAAACCATAATTTAACAAGAATAAGCCTAAGGATGTCGAAAATGACCTAAATGTTCATCTAATGACACAAACACACGTATTAAATGCACAAGATTGGTTAGAAACCCTAATTGGACAAGAATAAGCCTCGGGAGGCCGAAAATGACCTAATTGTTCATCCAATGACACAAACCCACCTGTTGGATGCAAAAGATAGGTTAGAAACGCAAATTGGACAAGAATAAACCTAGGGAGGTCGAAAATGAGCTAAATGTTCTTCCAATGAAACAAACACACGTATTAAATGCACAAGATTGGTTAGAAACAATAATTGGATATGAATAAGCCTCGGGAGGACGAAAATGACCTAAATGTTCATCGAATGACAGAAACACAACTATTGGATGCACAAGATTGGTTAAAAACCCTAATTGGACATGATTAGGTGTAGGGAGGACGAAAATGACCTAAATGATCATCCAATGACACAACCACAACAATTGGATGCACAAGAATTGTTAGAAACCCTAATTGAACAAGAATAAGCCTAGGGAAGACGAAAATGGCCTAATTGTTCATCCAATGGCATAAACGAACTTATTCGATGCACAAGATTGGTTCAAAACCCTAATTGGACAAGAATAAGCCTAGATAGGACCAAAATGACCTCAATTTTCATCCAGTGACAGAAACAAACCTATTGGATACACAAGATTGGTTAGAAACCAAATTGGAGAAGAATAAGCCTAGGGAGGACGAAATGGACATAATTGTTTATCCAATGACACAAACACACCTATTGGATGCACAAGATTGGTTAGAAACCCTAATTAGACAAGAATAAGCCTAGGGAGGACGAAAATAACATAATTAATCATCTAATGACACAAACCCACCTATTGGATGTACAAGATAGGTTAGAAACCCTAATTGGACAAAAATAAGCCTAGGGAAGACGAAAATGGCCTAATTGTTCATCCAATGACACAAACGAACTTATTCGATGCATAAGATTGGTTGAAAACCCTAATTGGACAAGAATAAGCCTAGGGAGGACGAAAATGACTTTAATTTTAATCCAGTGACACAAACAAACCTATTGGATACAAGAATAAGCCTAGGAAGGACGAAATAGACATAATTGTTTATCCAATGACACAAACACACCTGTTGGATGCACAAGATTGGTTAGAAACCCTAATTGGACAAGAATAAGCCTAGAGAGAACGAAAATGACCTAAATGTTCATCCATTGACACAAACACACCTATTGGATGAACAAGATTGGTAGAAACCCTAATTGGACGAGAATAAGCCTCGGGAGGCCGAAAATGACCTAATTGTTCATCCAATGACACAAACACACCTATTGGATGCACAAGATAGGTTAGAAACCCTAATTGGACAACAATAAGCCTAGCGTGGTCGAAAATGACCTAAATGTTCTTCCAATGAAATAAACACACGTATTAAATGCACAAGATAAGTTAGAAACCCTAATTGGACAACAATAAGCCTCGGGAGGACGAAAATGACCTAAATGTTCATCCAATGAAACAAACAAACCTATTGGATACACAAGATTGGTTAAAAACCCTAATTGGACAAGATTAAGCCTAGGGAGGAAGAAATAGACATAATTGTTTATCCAATGACACAAACACACCTATTGGATGCACAAGATTTGTTATAAACACTAATTGGACAAGAATAAGCCTAGGGAGGACGAAAATGACTTAAATGTGCATCCAATGACACAAACACACCTATTGGATGCACAAGATTGGTTAAAAACCATAATTTAACAAGAATAAGCCTAAGGATGTCGAAAATGACCTAAATGTTCATCTAATGACACAAACACACGTATTAAATGCACAAGATTGGTTAGAAACCCTAATTGGACAAGAATAAGCCTCGGGAGGCCGAAAATGACCTAATTGTTCATCCAATGACACAAATCCACCTGTTGGATGCAAAAGATAGGTTAGAAACGCAAATTGGACAAGAATAAACCTAGGGAGGTCGAAAATGAGCTAAATGTTCTTCCAATGAAACAAACACACGTATTAAATGCACCAGATTTGTTAGAAACAATAATTGGACATGAATAAGCCTCGGGAGGACGAAAATGACCTAAATGTTCATCCAATGACAGAAACACAACTATTGGATGCACAAGATTGGTTAAAAACCCTAATTGGAAATGATTAAGTGTAGGGAGGACGAAAATTACCTAAATTTTCATCTAGTGACACAACCACACCTATTGGATGCACAAGATTTGATAGAAACCCTAATTGGACAAGAATAAGCCTAGGGAGGACGAAAATGACATAAATGTTCATCCAATGACATAAACACACCAATTGGATGCACAAGATTTGTTAGAAATCCTAATTGAAAAAGAATAAACCTAGGGAGGACGAAAATGATCTAAATGTTCATCCAATGACACAAACACACCAATTTGATGCACAAGAATGGTTAAAAACCATAATTTAACACGAATAAGCCTAAGGAGGTCGAAAATGACCTAAATGTTCATCCAATGACACAAACACATGTATTAAATGCACAAGATTAGTTAGAAACCCTAATTGGACAAGAATAAGCCTCGGGAGGTCGAAAATGACCTAAATGTTCATCCAATGACACAAACACACGTATTAAATGCACAAGATAGGTTAGAAACCCTTATTGGAGAAGAATAAGCCTAAGGAGGACGAAAATGACCTAAATGTTCATCCAACGACACAAACACAACTATTGGATGCAAAAGATTGGTTAAAAACCCTAATTGGACATGATTAAGTGTAGGGAGGACAAAAGTGACCTAAATGTTCATCCAATGACACAAACACACCAATTGGATGCACAAGATTTGTTAGAAACCTTAATTGGACAAGAATAAGCCTAGGGAAGATGATAATGACCTAATTGTTCACCCAATGACACAAACGAACCTATATGATCCACAAGATTGGTTGAAAACCATAATTGGACATGAATAAGCCTAGGGAAGAAAAAAATGACCTAATTATTCATCCAATGACACAAACACACCTATTGCATGCCCAAGATTGGTTAGAAACCCTAATTGGACAAGAATAAGCCTAGGGAAGACGAAAATGACCTAATTGTTCATCCAATGACACAAACACACCAATTGGATGCACAAGATTGGTTAGAAACCCTAATTGGACAAAAATAAACCTAGGGAAGACGAAAATGACATAAATTTTCATCCAATGACACAAACAAACTTATTCGAAGTACAAGATTGGTTGAAAACCCTAATTGGACATTAATAAGCCTAGAGAGGACGAAAATGACCTAAATTTTCATCCAGTGACACAACCACACCTATTGGGTGCACAAGATTGGATAGAAACCCTAATTGGACAAGAATAAGCATAGGGAGGACGAAAATAACATAAATGATCATCCGATTACATAAACACACCAATTGGATGCACAAGATTTGTTAGAAATCCTAATTGAAAACGAATAAGCCTAGGGAGGAGGAAAATGACCTAAATGTTCATCCAATGACACAAACACACCTATTTGATGCACAAGATTGGTTTAAAACCCTAATTGGACAAGAATAAGCCTAGGGATGACGAAAATGACCTAATTGTTCATCCAATGACACAAACCCACCTATTGGATGCATAAGATTGGTTAGAAACCCTAATTGGACAAGAATAAGCCTAGGGAAGACGAAAATGACTTAATTGTTCATCCAATGATACAAACACACCTATTGGACGCACATGATTGGTTAGAAATCCTAATTGAACAAGAATAAGCCTAGGGAAGTCGAAAATGACCTAAATATTCTTCCAATGAAAGAAACACACATATTAAATGCACAAGATTTGTTAGAAACCCTAATTGGACATGAATAAGTCTCGGGAGGACGAATATGACCTAAATGTTCATCCAATGACCCAAACACAACTATTGGATGCACAAGATTGGTTAAAAACCCTAATTGGACATGATTAAGTGTAGGAGTGACGAAAATGACCTCAATGTTCATCCAATGACCCAAACACACCAATTGGATGCACAAGATTTGTTAGAAACACTTATTGGACAAGAATAAGACTAGGGAGGACGAAAATGACATAGTTGTTCCTCCAATGACACAAACCCACCTGTTGGATATAGAAGATAGGTTAGAAACCCTAATTGGAGAAGAATATGCCTATGGAAGTCGAAAATGACCTAAATGTTCGTCCAGTAACACAAACACACCAATTGGATGCACAAGATTGGTTAGGAACCCTAATTGGACAAGAATAAGCCTAGGGAAGACAAATATGGCCTAATTGTTATCCAATGACACAAACAAACTTATTCGATGCACAAGATTGGTTGAAAACCCTAATTGGACATTAATAAGCCCAAAGAGGACGAAAATGACCTAAATTTTCATCCATTGACACAACCACACCTATTGGATGCACAAGATTGGATAGAAACCCTAATTGGACAAGAATAAGCCTAGGGAGGACGAAAATGACATAAATGTTCATCCAATGACATAAACACACCAATTGGATGCACAAGATTTGTTAGAAATCCTAATTGAAAAAGAATAAGCCTAGGGAGGACGAAAATGACCTAAATATTCATCCAATGACACAAACACACACCTATTTGATGCACAAGATTGGTTAAAAACCATAATTTAACAAGAATAAGCATAAGGAGGTCGAAAATGACCTAAATGTTCATCCAATGACACAAACAAACATATTAAATGCACAAGATTGGTTAGAAACCCTAATTGGACAAGAATAAGCCTCAGGAGGAATAAAATGACCTAATTGTTCATCCAATGACACAAACCCACCTGTTGGATGCACAAGATAGGTTAGAGACCCTAATTGGACAAGAATAAGCCTAGGGAGGTCGAAAATGACCTAAATGTTCTTCTAATGACACAAACACACGTATTAAATGCACAAGATAGGTTAGAAACCCTAATTGGACAAGAATTAGCCTCAGGAGGACGAAAATGACCTAAATGTTCATCCAACGACACAAACACAACTATTGCATGCACAACATTGGTTAAAAACCCTAATTGGACATGATTAATTATAGGGAGGACAAAAGTGACCTAAATGTTCATCCAATGACACAAACACACCAATTGGATACACAAGATTTGTTAGAAACCCTATTTGGACAAGAATAAGGCTAGGGAGTACGAAAATGACCTAATTGTTCATCCAATGACACAAACCCACCTATTCGATGCACAAGATAGGTTAGAAACCCTAATTGGACAAGAATAAGCCTAGGGAATTCGAAAATGACCTAAATGTTCATCCAATGACACAAACGCACCAATAGGATGCACAAGATTGGTTAGAAACCCTAATTGGACAAGAATAAGCCTAGGGAAGATGAAAATGACCTAATTGTTCATCCAATGACGCAAACGAACTTATATGATCGACAAGATTGGTTGAAAACCATAATTGGACAAGAATAAGCCTAGGGAAGAAAAAAAAGACCTAATTATTCATCCAATGACACAAACACACCTATTGCATGCCCAAGATTGGTTAGAAACCCTAATTGGACAAGAATAAGCCTCGGGAGGACGAAAATGACCTAATTGTTCATCCAATGACACAAACCCACCTGTTGGATGCACAAGATAGGTTAGAAATCCTAATTGGACAAGAATAAGCCTAGGGAAGTCGAAAATGACCTAAATATTCTTCCAATGAAACAAACACACATATTAAATGCACAAGATTGGTTAGAAACCCTAATTGGACAAGGTTAAGCCTAGGGAAGATGAAAATGACCTAATTGTTCATCCAATGACGCAAACGAACTTATATGATCCACAAGATTGGTTGAAAACCATAATTGGACAAGAATAAGCCTAGGGAAGAAACAAAAGACCTAATTATTCATCCAATGACACAAACACACCTATTGCATGCCCAAGATTGGTTAGAAACCCTAATTGGACAAGAGTAAACCTAGGGAGGACGAAAATGACAAAATTGTTCATCCAATGACACAAACACACCTATTGGATGCACAAGATTAGTTTAAAACCCTAATTGGACAAGAATAAGCCTAGGGATGACGAAAATGACCTAATTGTTCATCCAATGACACAAACCCACCTATTGGATGCATAAGATTGGTTAAAAACCCTAATTGGACAAGAATAAGCCTAGGGAAGACAAAAATGACTTAATTGTTCATCCAATGATACAAACACACCTATTGGACGCACATGATTGGTTAGAAATCCTAATTGGACAAGAATAAGCCTAGGGAAGTCGAAAATGACCTAAATATTCTTCCAATGAAACAAACACACATATTAATTGCACAAGATTGGTTAGAAACCCTAATTGGACATGAATAAGTCTCGGGAGGACGAAAATGACCTAAATGTTCATCCAATGACACAAACAAACATATTAAATAGACAAGATTGGTTAGAAACCCTAATTGGACAAGAATAAGCCTCGGGAGGACGAAAATGACCTAATTGTTCATCCAATGACACAAACCCACCTGTTGGATGCACAAGATAGGTTAGAAATCCTAATTGGACAAGAATAAGCCTAGGGAAGTCGAAAATGACCTAAATATTCTTCCAATGAAACAAACACACATATTAAATGCACAAGATTGGTTAGAAACCCTAATTGGACAAGGTTAAGCCTAGGGAAGATGAAAATGACCTAATTGTTCATCCAATGACGCAAACGAACTTATATGATCCACAAGATTGGTTGAAAACCATAATTGGACAAGAATAAGCCTAGGGAAGAAACAAAAGACCTAATTATTCATCCAATGACACAAACACACCTATTGCATGCCCAAGATTGGTTAGAAACCCTAATTGGACAAGAGTAAACCTAGGGAGGACGAAAATGACAAAATTGTTCATCCAATGACACAAACACACCTATTGGATGCACAAGATTAGTTTAAAACCCTAATTGGACAAGAATAAGCCTAGGGATGACGAAAATGACCTAATTGTTCATCCAATGACACAAACACACCTATTGGATGCATAAGATTGGTTAAAAACCCTAATTGGACAAGAATAAGCCTAGGGAAGACAAAAATGACTTAATTGTTCATCCAATGATACAAACACACCTATTGGACGCACATGATTGGTTAGAAATCCTAATTGGACAAGAATAAGCCTAGGGAAGTCGAAAATGACCTAAATATTCTTCCAATGAAACAAACACACATATTAATTGCACAAGATTGGTTAGAAACCCTAATTGGACATGAATAAGTCTCGGGAGGACGAAAATGACCTAAATGTTCATCCAATGACACAAACAAACATATTAAATAGACAAGATTGGTTAGAAACCCTAATTGGACAAGAATAAGCCTCGGGAGGACGAAAATGACCTAATTGTTCATCCAATGACACAAACCCACCTGTTGGATGCACAAGATAGGTTAGAAATCCTAATTGGACAAGAATAAGCCTAGGGAAGTCGAAAATGACCTAAATATTCTTCCAATGAAACAAACACACATATTAAATGCACAAGATTGGTTAGAAACCCTAATTGGACAAGGTTAAGCCTAGGGAAGATGAAAATGACCTAATTGTTCATCCAATGACGCAAACGAACTTATATGATCCACAAGATTGGTTGAAAACCATAATTGGACAAGAATAAGCCTAGGGAAGAAACAAAAGACCTAATTATTCATCCAATGACACAAACACACCTATTGCATGCCCAAGATTGGTTAGAAACCCTAATTGGACAAGAGTAAACCTAGGGAGGACGAAAATGACAAAATTGTTCATCCAATGACACAAACACACCTATTGGATGCACAAGATTAGTTTAAAACCCTAATTGGACAAGAATAAGCCTAGGGATGACGAAAATGACCTAATTGTTCATCCAATGACACAAACCCACCTATTGGATGCATAAGATTGGTTAAAAACCCTAATTGGACAAGAATAAGCCTAGGGAAGACAAAAATGACTTAATTGTTCATCCAATGATACAAACACACCTATTGGACGCACATGATTGGTTAGAAATCCTAATTGGACAAGAATAAGCCTAGGGAAGTCGAAAATGACCTAAATATTCTTCCAATGAAACAAACACACATATTAATTGCACAAGATTGGTTAGAAACCCTAATTGGACATGAATAAGTCTCGGGAGGACGAAAATGACCTAAATGTTCATCCAATGACACAAACAAACATATTAAATGGACAAGATTGGTTAGAAACCCTAATTGGACAAGAATAAGCCTCGGGAGGACGAAAATGACCTAATTGTTCATCCAATGACACAAACCCACCTGTTGGATGCACAAGATAGGTTAGAAACCCTAATTGGACAAGAATAAGCCTAGGGAGGTCGAAAATGACCTAAATGTTCATCCAATGACACAAACACAACTATTGGATGCACAATATTGGTTTAAAACCCTAATTGGACATGATTATTTGTAGGGAGGACAAAACTGACCTAAATGTTCTTCCAATGACACAAACACACCAATTGGATACACAAGATTTGTTAGAAACCCTATTTGGACAAGAATAAGGCTAGGGAGTACGAAAATGACCTAATTGTTCATCCAATGACACAAACCCACCTATTGGATGCACAAGATTGGTTAGAAAACCTAATTGGACAAGAATAAGCCTAGGGAAGATGACAATGACCTAATTGTTCATCCAATGACACAAACGAACTTATATGATGCACAAGATTGGTTGAAAACCATAATTGGACAAGAATAAGCCTAGGGAAGAAAAAAATGACCTTATTATTCATCCAATGACACAAACACACCTATTGCATGCCCAAGATTGGTTAGAAACCCTAATTGGACAAGAATAAGCCTAGGGAGGACGAAAATGACAAAATTGTTCATCCAATGACACAAACACACCTATTGGATGCACAAGATTAGTTAGAAACCCTAATTGGACAAGAATAAGCCTAGGGATGACGAAAATGACCTAATTGTTCATCCAATGACACAAACCCACCTATTGGATGCATAAGATAGGTTAGAAACCCTAATTGGACAAGAATAAGCCTAGGGAAGACGAAAATGACTTAATTGTTCGTCCAATGATACAAACACACCTATTGGACGCACATGATTAGTTTGAAACCCTAATTGGACATGAATAATCCTCGGGAGGTCGAAAATGACCTAAATGTTCATCCAATGACACAACCACAACTATTGGATGCACAAGACTGGTTAGAAACGCTAATTGGACAAGAATAAACCTCAGGAGGACGAAAATGACCTAAATGTTCATCCAATGACACAAACACAACTATTAGATGCACAAGATTGGTTAAAAAGCCTAATTAGACATGATTAAGTGTAGGGAGGACGAAAATGACCTAAATGATCATCCAATCACACAAACACACCTACTGGATGCACAAGATTGGTTAAAAACCCTAATTGGACAAGAATAAGCCTAGGGAAGACAAAAATGACCTAAATGATCATCCAATGACACAACCACAGCAATTGGATGCACAAGATTGGTTAGAAACCCTAATTGAACAAGAATAAGCCTAGGGAAGACGAAAATGGCCTAATTGTTCATCCAATGGCACAAACGAACTTATTCGATGCACAAGATTGGTTCAAAACCCTAATTGGACAAGAATAAGCCTAGATAGGACGAAAATGACTTCAATTTTCATCCAGTGACAAAAACAAACCTATTGGATACACAAGATTGGTTAGAAACCAAATTGGACAAGAATAAGCCTAGGGAGGACGAAATGGACATAATTGTTTATCCAATGACACAAACACACCTATTGGATCCACAAGATTGGTTAGAAACCCTAATTGGACAAGAATACGCCTAGGGAGGACAAAAATGACCTAATTGTTCATCCAATGACACAAACATACCTATTGGATGCACAAGATTGGTTAGAAACCCTAATTGGACAAGAACAAGCCAAGGGAGGACGAAAATGACCTAAATGTTCATCCAATGACACAAACCCAACTATTGGATGCACAAGATTGGTTAGGAACCCTAATTGGACAAGAATAAGCCTAGGGAAGACAAATATGGCCTAATTGTTATCCAATGACACAAACAAACTTATTCGATGCACAAGATTGGTTGAAAACCCTAATTGGACATTAATAAGCCCAAAGAGGACGAAAATGACCTAAATTTTCATCCATTGACACAACCACACCTATTGGATGCACAAGATTGGATAGAAACCCTAATTGGACAAGAATAAGCCTACGGAGGACGAAAATGACATAAATGTTCATCCAATGACATAAACACACCAATTGGATGCACAAGATTTGTTAGAAATCCTAATTGAAAAAGAATAAGCCTAGGGAGGACGAAAATGACCTAAATATTCATCCAATGACACAAACACACACCTATTTGATGCACAAGATTGGTTAAAAACCATAATTTAACAAGAATAAGCATAAGGAGGTCGAAAATGACCTAAATGTTCATCCAATGACACAAACAAACATATTAAATGCACAAGATTGGTTAGAAACCCTAATTGGACAAGAATAAGCCTCAGGAGGAATAAAATGACCTAATTGTTCATCCAATGACACAAACCCACCTGTTGGATGCACAAGATAGGTTAGAGACCCTAATTGGACAAGAATAAGCCTAGGGAGGTCGAAAATGACCTAAATGTTCTTCTAACGACACAAACACACGTATTAAATGCACAAGATAGGTTAGAAACCCTAATTGGACAAGAATTAGCCTCAGGAGGACGAAAATGACCTAAATGTTCATCCAACGACACAAACACAACTATTGCATGCACAACATTGGTTAAAAACCCTAATTGGACATGATTAATTATAGGGAGGACAAAAGTGACCTAAATGTTCATCCAATGACACAAACACACCAATTGGATACACAAGATTTGTTAGAAACCCTATTTGGACAAGAATAAGGCTAGGGAGTACGAAAATGACCTAATTGTTCATCCAATGACACAAACCCACCTATTCGATGCACAAGATAGGTTAGAAACCCTAATTGGACAAGAATAAGCCTAGGGAATACGAAAATGACCTAAATGTTCATCCAATGACACAAACGCACCAATAGGATGCACAAGATTGGTTAGAAACCCTAATTGGACAAGAATAAGCCTAGGGAAGATGAAAATGACCTAATTGTTCATCCAATGACGCAAACGAACTTATATGATCGACAAGATTGGTTGAAAACCATAATTGGACAAGAATAAGCCTAGGGAAGAAAAAAAAGACCTAATTATTCATCCAATGACACAAACACACCTATTGCATGCCCAAGATTGGTTAGAAACCCTAATTGGACAAGAATAAGCCTAGGGAGGACGAAAATGACAAAATTGTTCATCCAATGATACAAACACGCCTATTGGATGCACAAGATTGGTTTAAAACCCTAATTGGACAAGAATAAGCCTAGGGATGACGAAAATGACCTAATTGTTCATCCAATGACACAAACCCACCTATTGGATGCATAAGATTGGTTAGAAACCCTAATTGGACAAGAATATGCCTAAGGAAGACGAAAATGACTTAATTGTTCATCCAATGATACAAACACACCTATTGGACGCACATGATTGGTTAGAAATCCTAATTGGACAAGAATAAGCCTAGGGAAGTCGAAAATGACCTAAATATTCTTCCAATGAAACAAACACACATATTAAATGCACAAGATTGGTTAGAAACCCTAATTGGACAAGGTTAAGCCTAGGGAAGATGAAAATGACCTAATTGTTCATCCAATGACGCAAACGAACTTATATGATCCACAAGATTGGTTGAAAACCATAATTGGACAAGAATAAGCCTAGGGAAGAAACAAAAGACCTAATTATTCATCCAATGACACAAACACACCTATTGCATGCCCAAGATTGGTTAGAAACCCTAATTGGACAAGAATAAACCTAGGGAGGACGAAAATGACAAAATTGTTCATCCAATGACACAAACACACCTATTGGATGCACAAGATTAGTTTAAAACCCTAATTGGACAAGAATAAGCCTAGGGATGACGAAAATGACCTAATTGTTCATCCAATGACACAAACCCACCTATTGGATGCACAAGATTGGTTAAAAACCCTAATTGGACAAGAATAAGCCTAGGGAAGACAAAAATGACTTAATTGTTCATCCAATGATACAAACACACCTATTGGACGCACATGATTGGTTAGAAATCCTAATTGGACAAGAATAAGCCTAGGGAAGTCGAAAATGACCTAAATATTCTTCCAATGAAACAAACACACATATTAATTGCACAAGATTGGTTAGAAACCCTAATTGGACATGAATAAGTCTCGGGAGGACGAAAATGACCTAAATGTTCATCCAATGACACAAACAAACATATTAAATAGACAAGATTGGTTAGAAACCCTAATTGGACAAGAATAAGCCTCGGGAGGACGAAAATGACCTAATTGTTCATCCAATGACACAAACCCACCTGTTGGATGCACAAGATAGGTTAGAAATCCTAATTGGACAAGAATAAGCCTAGGGAAGTCGAAAATGACCTAAATATTCTTCCAATGAAACAAACACACATATTAAATGCACAAGATTGGTTAGAAACCCTAATTGGACAAGGTTAAGCCTAGGGAAGATGAAAATGACCTAATTGTTCATCCAATGACGCAAACGAACTTATATGATCCACAAGATTGGTTGAAAACCATAATTGGACAAGAATAAGCCTAGGGAAGAAACAAAAGACCTAATTATTCATCCAATGACACAAACACACCTATTGCATGCCCAAGATTGGTTAGAAACCCTAATTGGACAAGAGTAAACCTAGGGAGGACGAAAATGACAAAATTGTTCATCCAATGACACAAACACACCTATTGGATGCACAAGATTAGTTTAAAACCCTAATTGGACAAGAATAAGCCTAGGGATGACGAAAATGACCTAATTGTTCATCCAATGACACAAACCCACCTATTGGATGCATAAGATTGGTTAAAAACCCTAATTGGACAAGAATAAGCCTAGGGAAGACAAAAATGACTTAATTGTTCATCCAATGATACAAACACACCTATTGGACGCACATGATTGGTTAGAAATCCTAATTGGACAAGAATAAGCCTAGGGAAGTCGAAAATGACCTAAATATTCTTCCAATGAAACAAACACACATATTAATTGCACAAGATTGGTTAGAAACCCTAATTGGACATGAATAAGTCTCGGGAGGACGAAAATGACCTAAATGTTCATCCAATGACACAAACAAACATATTAAATGGACAAGATTGGTTAGAAACCCTTATTGTACAAGAATAAGCCTCGGGAGGACGAAAATGACCTAATTGTTCATCCAATGACACAAACCCACCTGTTGGATGCACAAGATAGGTTAGAAACCCTAATTGGACAAGAAAAAGCCTAGGGAGGTCGAAAATGACCTAAATGTTCATCCAATGACACAAACACACGTATTAAATGCACAAGATAGGTTAGGAACCCTAATTGGACAAGAATAAGCCTCAGGTGGACGAAAATGACTTAAATGTTCATCCAACGACACAAACACAACTATTGGATGTACAATATTGGTTTAAAACCCTAATTGGACATGATTATTTGTAGGGAGGACAAAAGTGACCTAAATGTTCTTCCAATGACACAAACACACCAATTGGATACACAAGATTTGTTAGAAACCCTATTTGGACAAGAATAAGGCTAGGGAGTACGAAAATGACCTAATTGTTCATCCAATGACACAAACCCACCTATTGGATGCACAAGATTGGTTAGAAACCCTAATTGGACAAGAATAAGCCTAGGGAAGATGACAATGACCTAATTGTTCATCCAATGACACAAACGAACTTATATGATGCACAAGATTGGTTGAAAACCATAATTGGACAAGAATAAGCCTAGGGAAGAAAAAAATGACCTTATTATTCATCCAATGACACAAACACACCTATTGCATGCCCAAGATTGGTTAGAAACCCTAATTGGACAAGAATAAGCCTAGGGAGGACGAAAATGACAAAATTGTTCATCCAATGACACAAACACACCTATTGGATGCACAAGATTAGTTAGAAACCCTAATTGGACAAGAATAAGCCTAGG
>JBBPBS010001108.1:0-44860 GCA_037974835.1 Cicer judaicum | reverse complement strand
AAACAAAAACACCTATCGGATGCACAAGATTGGTTAGAAACCCTAATTGAACAAGATTAAGTGTAGGGACGACGAAAATGACCTAAATGTTCATCCAATGATACAAAACACCTACTGGATGCACAAGATTGGTTAAAAACCCTAATTGGATAAGAATAAGCATAAGGAGGACGAAAATGACCTAAATGTTCATCCAATGACACAAAACACCTATTGGATGCACAAGATTGGTTAAAAACCCTAATTGGACAAGATTAAGTTTAGGGAGGACGAAAATGACCTAAATATTCATCCAAGGACACAACACACCTATTGAATGAACAAGATCGGTTAAAAACCCTAATTGGACAAGATTAAGTGTAGGGAAGACGAAAATGACCTAAATGTTCATCCAATGACACAAAAACACCTATCGGATGAACAAGATTGGTTAGAAACCCTAATTGAACAAGATTAACTGTAGGGAGGACGAAAATGACCTAAATGTTCATCCAATAACACAAAACACCTATTGGATGCACAAGATTGGTTAAAAACCGTAATTGGATAAGATTAAGTTTAGGGAGGACGAAAATAACCTAAATATTCATCCAATGACACAACACACCTATTGAATGAACAAGATTGGTTAAAAACCCTAATTGGATAAGAATTAGCCTAAGGAGGACGAAAATGACCTAAATGTTCATCCAATGACACAAAACACCTATTGGATGCACAAGATTGGTTAAAAACCCTAATTGGACAAGAATTATCATAGGGAGGACGAAAATGACCTAATTGTTCATCCAATGACACAAAAACACCAATTGGATGCACAAGATTGGTTAGAAACCCTAATTAGAAAAGATAAAGTGTAGGGAGGACGAAAATGACCTAAAATTTTCATCCAATGACACAAAACACCTATTGGATGCACAAGATTGGTTAAAAACCCTAATTGGACAAGAATTATCATAGGGAGGACGAAAATGACCTAATTGTTCATCCAATGACACAAAAACACCAATTGGATGCACAAGATTGGTTAGAAACCCTAATTGGACAAGAACTAGCCTAGGGAGGACGAAAATGACCTAATTGTTCATCCAATGACACAAAAACACCTATCGGATGCACAAGATTGGTTAGAAACCCTAATTGAACAAGATTAAGTGTAGGGAGGACGAAAATGACCTAAATGTTCATCCAATGACGCAAAACACCTATTGGATGCACAAGATTGGTTAAAAACCCTAATTGGATAAGAATTAGCCTAAGGAGGACGAAAATGACCTAAATGTTCATCCAATGACACAAAACACCTATTGGATGCACAAGATTGGTTTGAAACCCTAATTGAACAAGATTAAGTGTAGGGAGGACGAAAATGACCTAAATGTTCATCCAATGACACAAAACACCTATTGGATGCACAAGATTGGTTAAAAACCCTAATTGGATAAGAATTAGCCTAAGGAGGACGAAAATGACCCAAATGTTCATCCAATGACACAAAACACCTATTGGATGCACAAGATTGGTTAAAAACCCTAATTGGACAAGAATTATCATAGGGAGGACGAAAATGACCTAATTGTTCATCCAATGACACAAAAACACCAATTGGATGCACAAGATTGGTTAGAAACCCTAATTGGAGAAGAATTAGCCTAGGGAGGACGAAAATGACCTAATTGTTCATCCAATGACACAAAAACACCTATCGGATGCACAAGATTGGTTAGAAACCCTAATTGAACAAGATTAAGTGTAGGGAGGACGAAAATGACCTAAATGTTCATCCAATGACACAAAACACCTATTGGATGCACAAGATTGGTTAAAAACCCTAATTGGACAATAATTATTATAGGGAGGACGAAAATGACCTAATTGTTCATCCAATGACACAAAAACACCAATTGGATGCACAAGATTGGTTAGAAACCCAAATTGGACAAGAAAAAGTGTAGGGAGGACGAAAATGAACTAAGTGTTCATCCAATGACACATAACACGTATTGGATGAACAAGATTGGTTAAAAACCCTAATTGGACAAGAATTAGCCTAGGGAGGACGAAAATGACCTAATTGTTCATCCAATGACACAAAAACACCTATCGCATGCACAAGATTGGTTAGAAACCCTAATTGAACAAGATTAAGTGTAGGGAGGACGAAAATGACCTAAATGTTCATCCAACGACACAAAACACCTATTGGATGCACAAGATTGGTTAAAAACCCTAATTGGATAAGAATTAGCCTAAGGAGGACGAAAATGACCTAAATGTTCATCCAATGACACAAAACACCTATTGGATGCACAAGATTGGTTAAAAACCCTAATTGGACAAGAATTATCAAAGGGAGGACGAAAATGACCTAATTGTTCATCCAATGACACAAAAACACCAATTGGATGCACAAGATTGGTTAGAAACCATAATTGGACAAGATAAAGTGTAGGGAGGACGAAAATGACCTAAGTGTTCATCCGATGACACAAAACACCTATTGGATGCACAAGATTGGTTAAAAACCCTAATTGGATAAGAATTAGCCTAAGGAGGACGAAAATGACCTAAATGTTCATCCAATGACACAAAACACCTATTGGATGCACAAGATTGGTTAAAAACCCTAATTGGATAAGAATTAGCCTAAGGAGGACGAAAATGACCTAAATGTTCATCCAATGACACAAAACACCTATTGGATGCACAAGATTGGTTAAAAACCCTAATTGGACAAGAATTATCAAAGGGAGGACGAAAATGACCTAATTGTTCATCCAATGACACAAAAACACCAATTGGATGCACAAGATTGGTTAGAAACCCTAATTGGACAAGATAAAGTGTAGGGAGGACGAAAATGACCTAAGTGTTCATCCATTGACACAAAACACCTATTGGATGCACAAGATTGGTTAAAAACCCTAATTGGAAAAGATTAAGTTTAGGGAGGACGAAAATGACCTAAATGTTCATCCAATGACACAAAACACCTATTGGATGCACAAGATTGGTTAAAAACCCTAATTGGATAAGAATTAGCCTAAGGAGGACGAAAATGACCTAATTGTTCATCCAATGACACAAAAACACCTATCGGATGCACAAGATTGGTTAGAAACCCTAATTGAACAAGATTAAGTGTAGGGAGGACGAAAATGACCTAAATGTTCATCCAATGACACAAAACACCTATTGGATGCACAATTGGTTAAAAATCCTAATTGGATAAGAATTAGCCTAAGGAGGACGAAAATGACCTAAATGTTCATCCAATGACACAAAAAACATATTGGATGCACAAGATAGGTTAAAAACCCTAATTGGACAAGAATTATCATAGGGAGGACGAAAATGACCTAATTGTTCATCCAATGACACAAAACAGCTATTGGATGCACAAGATTGGTTAATAACCCTAATTGGATAAGAATTAGCCTAAGGAGGACGAAAATGACCTAAATGTTCATCCAATGACACAAAACACCTATTGGATGCACAAGATTGGTTAAAAACCCTAATTGGACAAGAATTATCATAGGGAGGATGAAAATGACCTAATTGTTCATCCAATGACACAAAAACACCAATTGAATGCACAAGATTGGTTAGAAACCCTAATTGGACAAGAATTAGCCTAGGGAGGACGAAAATGACCTAATTGTTCATCCAATGACACAAAAACACCTATCGGATGCACAAGATTGGTTAGAAACCCTAATTGAACAAGATTAAGTGTAGGGAGGACGAAAATGACCTAAATGTTCATCCATTGACACAAAACACCTATTGGATGCACAAGATTGGTTAAAAACCCTAATTGGAAGAGAAATTATCATAAGGAGGACGAAAATGACCTAATTGTTCATCCAATGACACAAAAACACCAATTGGATGCACAAGATTGGTTAGAAACCCTAATTGGACAAGATAAAGTGTAGGGAGGACGAAAATGACCTAAGTGTTCATCCAATGACACATAACACCTATTGGATGCACAAGATTGGTTAAAAACCCTAACTGGACAAGAATTAGCCTAGGGAGGACGAAAATGACCTAATTGTTCATCCAATGACACAAAAACACCTATCGGATGCACAAGATTGGTTAGAAACCCTAATTGAACAAGATTAAGTGTAGGGAGGACGAAAATGACCTAAATGTTCATCCATTGACACAAAACACCTATTGGATGCACAAGATTGGTTAAAAACCCTAATTGGAAGAGAAATTATCATAAGGAGGACGAAAATAACCTAATTGTTCATCCAATGACACAAAAACACCAATTGGATGCACAAGATTGGTTAGAAACCCTAATTGGACAAGATAAAGTGTAGGGAGGACGAAAATGACCTAAGTGTTCATCCAATGACACAAAACACCTATCGGATGCACAAGATTGGTTAGAAACCCTAATTGAACAAGATTAAGTGTAGGGAGGATGAAAATGACCTAAATGTTCATCAAATGACACAAAACACCTATTGGATGCACAAGATTGGTTAAAAACCGTAATTGGATAAGATTAAGTTTAGGGAGGACGAAAATGACATTAATATTCATCCAATGACACAACACACCTATTGAATGAACAAGATTGGTTAAAAACCCTAATTGGACAAGATTAAGTGTAGGGAAGACGAAAATGACCTAAATGTTCATCCAATGACACAAAAACACCTATCGGATGCACAAGATTGGTTAGAAACCCTAATTGAACAAGATTAAGTGTAGGGAGGACGAAAATGACCTAAATGTTCATCCAATGACACAAAACACCTATTGGATGCACAAGATTGGTTAAAAACCCTAATTGGATAAGAATTAGCCTAAGGAGGACGAAAATGACCTAAATGTTCATCCAATGACACAAAACACCTATTGGATGCACAAGATTGGTTAAAAACCCTAATTGGACAAGAATTAGCCTAGACAGAACGAAAATGACCTAATTGTTCATCCAATGACACAAAAACACCTATCGGATGCACAAGATTGGTTAGAAACCCTAATTGAACAAGATTAAGTTTAGGGAGGACGAAAATGACCTAAATGTTCATCCAATGACACAAAACACCTATTGGATGCACAAGATTGGTTAAAAACCCTAATTGGATAAGAATTAGCCTAAGGAGGACGAAAATGACCTAAATGTTCATCCAATGACACAAAACACCTATTGGATGCACAAGATTGGTTAAAAACCCTAATTGGATAAGAATTAGCCTAAGGAGGACGAAAATGACCTAAATGTTCATCCAATGACACAAAACACCTATTGGATGCACAAGATTGGTTAAAAACCCTAATTGGACAAGAATTATCATAGGGAGGACGAAAATGACCTAATTGTTCATCCAATGACACAAAAACACCTATCGGATGCACAGGATTGGTTAGAAACCCTAATTGAACAAGATTAAGTGTAGGGAGGACGAAAATGACCTAAATGTTCATCCAATGACACAAAACACCTATTGGATGCACAAGATTGGTTAAAAACCCTAATTGGATAAGAATTAGCCTAAGGAGGACGAAAATGACCTAAATGTTCATCCAATGACACAAAACACCTATTGGATGCACAAGATTGGTTAAAAACCCTAATTGGACAAGAATTATCATAGGGAGGAGGAAAATGACCTAATTGTTCATCCAATGACACAAAAACACCAATTGGATGCACAAGATTAGTTAGAAACCCTAATTGGAAAAGATAAAGTGTAGGGAGGACGAAAATGACCTAAATGTTCATCCAATGACACAAAACACCTATTGGATGCACAAGATTGGTTAAAAACCCAAATTGGACAAGATTAAGTTTAGGATGGACGAAAATGACCTAAATATTCATCCAATGACACAACACACCTATTGAATGAACAAGATTGATTAAAAACCCTAATTGGACAAGATTAAGTGTAGGGAGGACGAAAATAACCTAAATGTTAATCCAATGACACCAAAACACCTATCGGATGCACAAGATTGGTTAGAAACCCTAATTAAACAAGATTAAGTGTAAGGAGGACGAAAATGACCTAAATGTTCATCCAATGACACAAAACACCTATTGGATGCACAAGATTGGTTAAAAACCGTAATTGGATAAGAATTAGCCCAAGGAGGACGAAAATGACCTAAATGTTCATCCATTGACACAAAACACCTATTGGATGCACAAGATAGGTTAAAAACCCTAATTGGACAAGAATTATCATAGGGAGGACGAAAATGACCTAATTGTTCATCCAATGACACAAAAACACCTATCGGATGCACAAGATTGGTTAGAAACCCTAATTGAACAAGATTAAGTGTAGGGAGGACGAAAATGACCTAAATGTTCATCCAATGACACAAAACACCTATTGGATGCACAAGATTGGTTAAAAACCCTAATTGGATAAGAATTAGCCTAAGGAGAACGAAAATGACCTAAATGTTCATCCAATGACACAAAACGCCTATTGGATGCACAAGATTGGTTAAAAACCCTAATTGGACAAGAATTATCATAGGGAGGACGAAAATGACCTAATTGTTCATCCAATGACACAAAAACACCAATTGGATGCACAAGATTGTTTAGAAACCCTAATTGGACAAGATAAAGTGTAGGGAGGACGAAAATGACCTAAGTGTTCATCCAATGACACAAAACACCTATTGGATGCACAAGATTGGTTAAAAACCCTAATTGGACAAGAATTAGCCAAGGGAGGACGAAAATGACCTAATTGTTCATCCAATGACACAAAAACACCTATCGGATGCACAAGATTGGTTAGAAACCCTAATTGAACAAGATTAAGTGTAGGGAGGACGAAAATGACCTAAATGTTCAACCAATGACACAAAACACTTATTGGATGCACAAGATTGGTTAAAAACCCTAATTGGACAAGAATTAGCCTAAGGAGGACGAAAATGACCTAAATTTTCATCCAATGACACAAAATACCTGTTGGATGCACAAGATTGGTTAAAAACCCTAATTGGACAAGAATTATCATAGGGAGGACGAAAATGACCTAATTGTTCATCCAATGACACAAAAACACCTATTGAATGCACAAGATTGGTTAAAAACCCTAATTGGACAAGAATTAGCCTAGGGAGGACGAAAATGACCTAATTGTTCATCCAATGACACAAAAACACCTATCGGATGCACAAGATTGGTTAGAAACCCTAATTGAACAAGATTAAGTGTAGAGAGGACGAAAATGACCTAAATGTTCATCCAATAACACAAAACACCTATTGGATGCACAAGATTGGTTAAAAACCCTAATTGGATAAGAATTAGCCTAAGGAGGACGAAAATGACCTAAATGTTCATCCAATGACACAAAACACCTATTGGATGCACAAGATTGGTTAAAAACCCTAATTGGACAAGAATTATCATAGGGAGGAGGAAAATGACCTAATTGTTCATCCAATGACACAAAAACACCAATTGGATGCACAAGATTGGTTAGAAACCCTAATTGGACAAGAACTAGCCTAGGGAGGACGAAAATGACCTAATTGTTCATCCAATGACACAAAAACACCTATCGGATGCACAAGATTGGTTAGAAACCCTAATTGAACAAGATTAAGTGTAGGGAGGACGAAAATGACCTAAATGTTCATCCAATGACACAACACCTATTGGATGCACAAGATTGGTTAAAAACCCTAATTGGATAAGAATTAGCCTAAGGAGGACGAAAATGACCTAAATGTTCATCCAATGACACAAAACACCTATTGGATGCACAAGATTGGTTAAAAACCCTAATTGGACAAGAATTATCATAGGGAGGAGGAAAATGACCTAATTGTTCATCCAATGACACAAAAACACCAATTGGATGCACAAGATTGGTTAGAAACCCTAATTGGAAAAGATAAAGTGTAGGGAGGACGAAAATGACCTAAATGTTCATCCAATGACACAAAACACCTATTGGATGCACAAGATTGGTTAAAAACCCTAATTGGACAAGAATTATCATAGGGAGGACGAAAATGACCTAATTGTTCATCCAATGACACAAAAACACCTATCGGATGCACAAGATTGGTTAGAAACCCTAATTGAACAAGATTAAGTGTAAGGAGGACGAAAATGACCTAAATGTTCATCCAATGACACAAAACACCTATTGGATGCACAAGATTGGTTAAAAACCCTAATTGGATAAGAATTAGCCTAAGGAGGACGAAAATGACCTAAATGTTCATCCAAAGACACAAAACACCTATTGGATGCACAAGATTGGTTAAAAACGCTAATTGGATAAGAATTAGCCTAAGGAGGACGAAAATGACCTAAATGTTCATCCAATGACACAAAACACCTATTGGATGCACAAGATTGGTTAAAAACCCTAATTGGACAAGATTAAGCCTAGGGAGGACGAAAATGACCTTATTGTTCATCCAATGACACAAAAACACCTATCGGATGCACAAGATTGGTTAGAAACCCTAATTGAACAAGATTAAGTGTAGGGAGGACGAAAATGACCTAAATGTTCATCCAATGACACAAAACACCTATTGGATGCACAAGATTGGTTAAAAACCCTAATGGGATAAGAATTAGCCTAAGGAGGACGAAAATGACCTAAATGTTCATCCAATGACACAAAACACCTATTGGATGCACAAGATTGGTTAAAAACCCTAATTGGACAAGAATTATCATAGGGAGGACGAAAATGACCTAATTGTTCATCCAATGACACAAAAACACCAATTGGATGCACAAGATTGGTTAGAAACCCTAATTGGACAAGATAAAGTGTAGGGAGGACGAAAACGACCTAAGTGTTCATCCAATGACACAAAACACCTATTGGATGCACAAGATTGGTTAAAAACCCTAATTGGACAAGAATTAGCCTAGAGAGGACGAAAATGACCTAATTGTTCATCCAATGACACAAAAACACCTGTCGGATGCACAAGATTGGTCACAAACCCTAATTGAACAAGATTAAGTGTAGGGAGGACGAAAATGACCTAAATGTTCATCCAATGACACAAAACACCTATTGGATGCACAAGATTGGTTAAAAACCCTAATTGGATAAGAATTATCATAGGGAGGACGAAAATGACCTAAATATTCATCTAATGACACAAAACACCTATCGGATGCACAAGATTGGTTAGAAACCCTAATTGAACAAGATTAAGTGTAGGGAGGACGAAAATGACCGAAATGTTCATCCAATGACACAAAACACCTACTGGACGCACAAGATTGGTTAAAAACCCTAATTTGGTTAAGAATTAGCATAAGGAGGACGAAAATGACCTAAATGTTCATCCAATGACACAAAACACCTATTGGATGCACAAGATTGGTTAAAAACGCTAATTGGACAAGAATTAGCCTAGGGAGGACGAAAATGACCTAATTGTTCATCCAATGACACAAAAACACCTATCGGATGCACAAGATTGGTTAGAAACCCTAATTGAACAAGATTAAGTGTAGGGAGGACGAAAATGACCTAAATGTTCATCCAATGACACAAAACACCTATTGGATGCACAAGATTGGTTAAAAACCCTAATTGGATAAGAATTAGCCTAAGGAGGAAGAAAATGACCTAAATGTTCATCCAATGACACAAAACACATATTGGATGCACAAGATTGGTTAAAAACCCTAATTGGACAAGAATTAAGTTTAGGGAGGACGAAAATGACCTAAATGTTCATCCAATGACACAAAATACCTATTGGATGCACAAGATTGGTTGAAAACCCTAATTGGACAAGATTAAGTTTAGGCAGGACGAAAATGACCTAAATGTTCATCCAATGACACAAAACACCTATTGGATGCACAAGATTGGTTAAAAACCCTAATTGGATAAGAATTAGACTAAGGAGGACGAAAATGACCTAAATGTTCATCCAATGACACAAAACACCTATTGGATGCACAAGATTGGTTAAAAACCCTAATTGGACAAGAATTATCATAGGGAGGACGAAAATGACCTAATTGTTTATCCAATGACACAAAAACACCAATTGGATGCACAAGATTGGTTAGAAACCCTAATTGGACAAGATAAAGTGTAGGGAGGACGAAAATGACCTAAGTGTTCATCCAATGACAGAAAACACCTATTGGATGCACAAGATTGGTTAAAAACCCTAACTGGACAAGATTAAGTTTAGGGAGGACAAAAATGACCTAAATGTTCATCCAATGACACAAAACACCTATTGGATACACAAGATTGGTTAAAAACCCTAATTGGATAAGAATTAACCTAAGGAGGACGAAAATGACCTAAATGTTCATCCAAAGACACAAAACACCTATTGGATGCACAAGATTGGTTAAAAACCCTAATTGGACAAGAATTATCATAGGGAGGACGAAAATGACCTAATTGTTTATCCAATGACACAAAAACACCAATTGGATGCACAAGATTGGTTAGAAACCCTAATTGGACAAGATAAAGTGTAGGGAGGACGAAAATGACCTAAGTGTTCATCCAATGACAGAAAACACCTATTGGATGCACAAGATTGGTTAAAAACCCTAACTGGACAAGATTAAGTTTAGGGAGGACGAAAATGACCTAAATGTTCATCCAATGACACAAAACACCTATTGGATGCACAAGATTGGTTAAAAACCCTAATTGGATAAGAATTAGCCTAAGGAGGACGAAAATGACCTAAATGTTCATCCAATGACACAAAACACCTATTGGATGCACAAGATTGGTTAAAAACCCTAATTGGACAAGAATTATCATAGGGAGGACGAAAATGACCTAATTGTTTATCCAATGACACATAAACACCAATTGGATGCACAAGATTGGTTAGAAACCCTAATTGGACAAGATAAAGTGTAGGGAGGACGAAAATGACCTAAGTGTTCATCCATTGACAGAAAACACCTATTGGATGCACAAGATTGGTTAAAAACCCTAACTGGACAAGATTAAGTTTAGGGAGGACGAAAATGACCTAAATGTTCATCCAATGACACAAAACACCTATTGGATGCACAAGATTGGTTAAAAACCCTAATTGGATAAGAATTAGCCTAAGGAGGACGAAAATGACCTAAATGTTCATCCAATGACACAAAACACCTATTGGATGCACAAGATTGGTTAAAAACCCTAATTGGATAAGAATTAGCCTAAGGAGGACGAAAATGACCTAAATGTTCATCCAATGACACAAAACACCTATTGGATGCACAAGATTGGTTAAAAACCCTAATTGGACAAGAATTATCATAGAGAGGATGAAAATAACCAAATTGTTCATCCAATGACACAAAAACACCAATTGGATGCACAAGATTGTTCAGAAACCCTAATTGGACAAGATAAAGTGTAGGGAGGACGAAAATGACCTAAGTTCATCCAATGACACAAAACACCTATTGGATGCACAAGATTGGTTAAAAACCCTAATTGGACAAGAATTAGCCTAGGGAGGACGAAAATGACCTAATTGTTCATCCAATGACACAAAAACACCTATCAGATGCACAAGATTGGTTAGAAACCCTAATTGAACAAGATTCAGTGTAGGGAGGACGAAAATAACCTAAATGTTCATCCAATGACACAAAACACCTATTGGATGCACAAGATTGGTTAAAAACCCTAATTGGATAAGAATTAGCCTAAGGAGGACGAAAATGACCTAAATGTTCATCCAATGACACAAAACACCTATTGGATGCACAAGATTGGTTAAAAACCCTAATTGGACAAGATTAAGTGTAGGGAAGACGAAAATAACCTAAATGTTCATCCAATGACACAAAACACCTATTGGATGCACAAGATTGGTTAAAAACCCTAATTGGACAAGAATTAGCCTAGGGAGGATGAAAATGACCTAATTGTTCATCCAATGACACAAAAACACCTAATGGATGCACAAGATTCGTTAGAAACCCTAATTGGACAAGATTAAGTTTAGGGAGGACGAAAATGACCTAAGTGTTCATCCAATGACACAAAACACCTATTGGATGCACAACATTGGTTAGAAACCCTAATTGGACAAGATTAAGTTTAGGGAGGACGAAAATGACCTAATTGTTCATCCAATGACACAAAACACCTATTGGATGCACAAGATTTGTTAAAAACCCTAAATGGACAAGATTAAGTGTAGGGAGGACGAAAATGACCTAACGTTCATCCAATGACACAAAAGCACCTAATGGATGCACAAGATTGGATAAAAACCCTAATTGGACAAGAATTAGCCTAGGGAGGACGAAAATGACCTAAATGTTCATCCAATGACACAAAACACCTATTGGATGCACAACATTGGTTAGAAACCCTAATTGGACAAGATTAAGTTTAGGGAGGACGAAAATTACCTAATTGTTCATCCAATGACACAAAACACCTATTAGATGCACAAGATTAGTTAAAAAACCCTAATTGCACTACATTAAGTGTAGGGAGGACGAAAATGACCTAAATGTTCATCCAATGATACAAAACACCTATTGGATGCACAAAATTTGTAAAAAACCCTAATTGGACAAGATTAAGTGTAGGGAGGACGAAAATGACCTAAATGTTCATCCAATGACACAAAACACCTATTGGATGCACAAGATTGGTTAAAAACCCTAATTGGACAAGAATTAGCCTACGGAGGACGAAAATGACCTAAATGTTCATCCAATGACACAAAACACCTATTGGATGCACAAGATTGGTTAAAAACCCTAATTGGACAAGAATTATCATAGGGAGGACGAAAATGACCTAATTGTTCATCCAATGACACAAAAACACCAATTGGATGCACAAGATTGGTTAGAAACCCTAATTGGACAAGATAAAGTGTAGGGAGGACGAAAATGAGCTAAGTGTTCATCCAATGACACAAAACACCTCTTGGATGCACAAGATTGGTTAAAAACCCTAATTGGACAAGAATTAGCCTAGGGAGCACGAAAATAACCTAATTGTTCATCCAATGACACAAAAACACCTATCGGATGCACAAGATTGGTTAGAAACCCTAATTGAACAAGATTAAGTGTAGGGAGGACGAAAATAACCTAAATGTTCATCCAATGACACAAAACACCTATTGGATGCACAAGATTGGTTAAAAACCCTAATTGGATAAGAATTAGCCTAAGGAGGACGAAAATGACCTAAATGTTCATCCAATGACACAAAACACCTATTGGATGCACAAGATTGGTTAAAAACCCTAATTGGACAAGAATTATCATAGGGAGGACGAAAATGACCTAATTGTTCATCCAATGACACAAAAACACCAATTGGATGCACAAGATGGGTTAGAAACCCTAATTGGACAAGATAAAGTGTAGGGAGGACGAAAATGACCTAAGTGTTCATCCAATGACACAAAACACCTATTGGATGCACAAGATTGGTTAAAAACCCTAATTGGACAAGAATTAGCCTAGGGAGGACGAAAATGACCTAATTGTTCATCCAATGACACAAAAACACCTTTCGGATGCACAAGATTGGTTAGAAACCCTAATTGAACAAGATTAAGTGTAGGGAGGACGAAAATGACCTAAATGTTCATCCAATGACACAAAACACCTATTGGATGCACAAGATTGGTTAAAAACCCTAATTGGATAAGAATTAGCCTAAGGAGGACGAAAATGACCTAAATGTTCATCCAATGACACAAAACACCTATTGGATGCAGAAGATTGGTTAAAAACCCTAATTGGACAAGAATTATCATAGAAAGGACGAAAATGACCTAATTGTTCGTCCAATGACACAAAAACAGCTGTCGGATGCACAAGATTGGTCAGAAACCCTAATTGAACAAGATTAAGTGTAGGGAGGCCGAAAATGACCTAAATGTTCATCCAATGACACAAAACACCTATTGGATGGACAAGATTGCTTAAAAACCCTAATTGGACAAGATTAAGTTTAGGGAGGACGAAAATGACCTAAATGTTCATCCAATGACATAAAACACCTATTGGATGCACAAGATTGGTTAAAAACCCTAATTGGACAAGATTAAGTTTAGGGAGGACGAAAATGACCTAAATGTTCATCCAATGACACAAAACACCTATTGGATGCACAAGATTGGTTAAAAACCCTAATTGGATAAGAATTAGCCTAAGGAGGACGAAAATGACCTAAATGTTCATCCAATGACACAACACACCTATTGGATGCACAAGATTGGTTAAAAACCCTAATTGGACAAAAGTTATCATAGGGAGGACGAAAATGACCTAATTGTTCATCCAATGACACAAAAACACCAATTGGATGCACAAGATTGGTTAGAAACCCTAATTGGAAAAGATAAAGTGTAGGGAGGACGAAAATGACCTAAAATGTTCATCCAATGACACAAAACACCTATTGGATGCACAAGATTGGTTAGAAACCCTAATTGGACAAGATTAAGTTTAGGGAGGACGAAAATGACCTAAATGTTCATCCAATGACACAAAACACCTATTGGATGCACAAGATTGGTTCAAAACCCTAATTGGACAAGAATTAGCCTAGGGAGGACGAAAATGACCTAATTGTTCATCCAATGACACAAAAACACCTATCGGATGCACAAGATTGGTTAGAAACCCTAATTGAACAAGATTAAGTGTAGGGAGGACGAAAATGACCTAAATGTTCATCCAATGACACAAAACACCTATTGGATGCACAAGATTGGTTAAAAACCCTAATTGGATAAGAATTAGCCTAAGGAGGACGAAAATGACCTAAATGTTCATCCAATGACACAAAACACCTATTGGATGCACAAGATTGGTTAAAAACCCTAATTGGATTAGAATTAGCATAGGGAGGACGAAAGTGACCTAATTGTTCATCCAATGACACAAAAACACCAATTGGATGTACAACATTGGTTAGAAACCCTAATTGGACAAGATAAAGTGTAGGGAGAGCGAAATGACCTAAATGTTCATCCAATGACACAAAAACACCTATCAGATGCACAAGATTGGTTAGAAACCCTAATTGAACAAGATTAAGTGTAGGGAGGACGAAAATGACCTAAATGTTCATCCATTGACACAAAACACCTATTGGATGCACAAGATTGGTTAAAAACCCTAATTGGATAAGAATTAGCCTAAGGAGGACGAAAATGACCTAAATGTTCATCCAATGACACAAAACACCTATTGGATGCACAAGATTGGTTAAAAACCCTAATTGGACAAGAATTATCATAGAGAGGACGAAAATGACCTAATTGTTCATCCAATGACACAAAAACACCAATTGGATGCACAAGATTGTTCCGAAACCCTAATTGGACAAGATAAAGTGTAGGGAGGACGAAAATGACCTAAGTGTTCATCCAATGACACAAAACACCTATTGGATGCACAAGATTGGTTAAAAACCGTAATTGGATAAGATTAAGTTTAGGGAGGACGAAAATGACCTAAATATTCATCCAATGACACAACACACCTATTGAATGAACAAGATTGGTTAAAAACCCTAATTGGACAAGATTAAGTGTAGGGAGGACGAAAATGACCTAAATGTTCATCTAATGACACAAAAACACCTATCGGATGCACAAGATTGGTTAGAAACCCTAATTGAACAAGATTAAGTGTAGGGAGGACGAAAATGACCTAAATGTTCATCCAATGACACAAAACACCTATTGGATGCACAAGATTGGTTAAAAACCCTAATTGGATAAGAATTAGCCTAAGGAGGACGAAAATGACCTAAATGTTCATCCAATGACACAAAACACCTATTGGATGCACAAGATTGGTTAAAAACCCTAATTGGACAAGAATTAGCCTAGACAGAACGAAAATGACCTAATTGTTCATCCAATGACACAAAAACACCTATCGGATGCACAAGATTGGTTAGAAACCCTAATTGAACAAGATTAAGTTTAGGGAGGACGAAAATGACCTAAATGTTCATCCAATGACACAAAACACCTATTGGATGCACAAGATTGGTTAAAAACCCTAATTGGATAAGAATTAGCCTAAGGAGGACGAAAATGACCTAAATGTTCATCCAATGACACAAAACACCTATTGGATGCACAAGATTGGTTAAAAACCCTAATTGGATAAGAATTAGCCTAAGGAGGACGAAAATGACCTAAATGTTCATCCAATGACACAAAACACCTATTGGATGCACAAGATTGGTTAAAAACCCTAATTGGATAAGAATTAACCTAAGGAGGACGAAAATGACCTAAATGTTCATCCAAAGACACAAAACACCTATTGGATGCACAAGATTGGTTAAAAACCCAAATTGGACAAGAATTATCATTGGGAGGACGAAAATGACCAAATTGTTCATCCAATGACACAAAAACACCAATTGGATGCACAAGATTGGTTAGAAACCCTAATTGGACAAGATAAAGTGTTGGGAGGACGAAAATAACCTAAGTGTTCATCCAATGACACAAAACACCTATTGGATGCACAAGATTGGTTAAAAACGCTAATTGGATAAGAATTAGCCTAAGGAGGACGAAAATGACCTAAATGTTCATCCAATGACACAAAACACCTATTGGATGCACAAGATTGGTTAAAAACCCTAATTGGATAAGAATTAACCTAAGGAGGACGAAAATGACCTAAATGTTCATCCAAAGACACAAAACACCTATTGGATGCACAAGATTGGTTAAAAACCCAAATTGGACAAGAATTATCATTGGGAGGACGAAAATGGCCTAATTGTTCATCCAATGACACAAAAACACCAATTGGATGCACAAGATTGGTTAGAAACCCTAATTGGACAAGATAAAGTGTTGGGAGGACGAAAATAACCTAAGTGTTCATCCAATGACACAAAACACCTATTGGATGCACAAGATTGGTTAAAAACCCTAATTGGACAAGAGTTTGCCTAGGGAGGACGAAAATGACCTAATTGTTCATCCAATGACACAAAAACACCAATTGGATGCACAAGATTGGTTAGAAATCCTAATTGGACAAGATAAAGTGTAGGGAGGACGAAAATAACCTAAGTGTTCATCCAATGACACAAAACACCTATTGGATGCACAAGATTGGTTAAAAACCCTAATTGGACAAGAATTTGCCTAAGGAGGACGAAAATGACCTAATTGTTCATCCAATGACACAAAAACACCTATCGGATGCACAAGATTGGTTAGAAACCCTAATTGAACAAGATAAAAGTGTAGGGAGGACGAAAATGACCTAAATGTTCATCCAATGACACAAAACACCTATTGGA
Organism: Cicer judaicum; assembly: GCA_037974835.1. Classification (NCBI taxonomy): domain Eukaryota; kingdom Viridiplantae; phylum Streptophyta; class Magnoliopsida; order Fabales; family Fabaceae; genus Cicer; species Cicer judaicum. The sequence goes on along the minus strand of JBBPBS010001108.1, from coordinate 27,557 downwards.
TGCACAAGATTGGTTAAAAACCCTAATTGGACAAGATTAAGTTTAGGGAGGACGAAAATGACCTAAATGTTCATCCAATGACACAAAACACCTATTGGATGCACAAGATTGGTTAAAAACCCTAATTGGACAAGATTAAGTGTAGGGAGGACGAAAATGACCTAAGTGTTCATCCAATGACACAAAACACTTATTGGATGCACAAGATTGGTTAAAAACCCTAATTGGACAAGAATTATCATAGGGAGGACGAAAATGACCTAATTGTTCATCCAATGACACAAAAACACCAATTGGATGCACAAGATTGGTCAGAAACCCTGATTGGACAAGATAAAGTGTAGGGAGGACGAAAATGACCTAAGTGTTCATCCAATGACACAAAACACCTATTGGATGCACAAGATTGGTTAAAAACCCTAATTGGACAAGAATTAGCCTAGGGAGGACGAAAATGACCTAATTGTTCATCCAATGACACAAAAACACCTGTCGGATGCACAAGATTGGTCAGAGACCCTAATTGAACAAGATTAAGTGTAGGGAGAACGAAAATGACCTAAATGTTCATCCAATGACACAAAACACCTATTGGATGCACAAGATTGGTTAAAAACCCTAATTGGATAAGAATTAGCCTACGGAGGACGAAAATGACCTAAATGTTCATCCAATGACACAAAACACCTATTGGATGCACAAGATTGGTTAAAAACCCTAATTGGACAAGAATTATCATAGGGAGGACGAAAATGACCTAATTGTTCATCCAATGACACAAACACACCAATTGATTGCGCAAGATTGGTTAGAAACCCTAATTGGACAAGATTAAGTGTAGGGACGACGAAAATGACCTAAATGTTCATCCAATGACACAAAACACCTATTGGATGCACAAGATTGGTTAAAAACCGTAATTGGATAAGATTAAGTTTAGGGAGGACGAAAATGACATAAATATTCATCCAATGACACAACACACCTATTGAATGAACAAGATTGGTTAAAAACCCTAATTGAACAAGATTAAGTGTAGGGAGGACGAAAATGACCTAAATGTTCATCCAAGGACACAAAACACCTACTGGATGAACAAGATTGGTTAAAAACCCTAATTGGATAAGAAATAGAATAAGGAGGACGAAAATGACCTAAATGTTCATCCAATGACACAAAACACCTATTGGATGCACAAGATTGGTTAAAAACCCTAATTGGACAAGAATTATCATAGGGAGGACGAAAATGACCTAATTGTTCATCCAATGACACAAAAACACCAATTGGATGCACAAGATTGGTTAGAAACCCTAATTGGACAAGATAAAGTGTAGGGAGGACGAAAATGACCTAAGTGTTCATCTAATGACACAAAACACCTATTGGATGCACAAGATTGGTTAAAAACCCTAATTGGACAAGAATTAGCCTAGGGAGGACGAAAATGACCTAATTGTTCATCCAATGACACAAAAACACCTCTCGGATGCACAAGATTAGTTAGAAACCCTAATTGAACAAGATTAAGTGTAGGGAGGACGAAAAGGACCTAAATGTTCATCCAATAACACAAAACACCTACTGGATGGACAAGATTGGTTAAAAACCCTAATTGGATAAGAATTAGCCTAAGGAGGACGAAAATGACCTAAATGTTCATCCAATGACACAAAACACCTATTGGATGCACAAGATTGGTTAAAAACCCTAATTGGACAAGAATTATCATAGGGAGGACGAAAATGACCTAATTGTTCATCCAATGACACAAAAACACCAATTGGATGCACAAGATTGGTTAGAAACCCTAATTGGAAAAGATAAAGTGTAGGGAGGACGAAAATGACCTACAATGTTCATCCAATGACACAAACCACCTATTGGATGCACAAGATTGGTTAAAAACCCTAATTGGACAAGATTAAGTTTGGGGAGGACGAAAATGACCTAAATGTTCATCCAATGACACAAAACATCTATTGGATGCACAAGATTGGTTAAAAACCCTAATTGGATAAGAATTAGACTAAGGAGGACGAAAATGACCTAAATGTTCATCCAATGACACAAAACACCTATTGGATGCACAAGATTGGTTAAAAACCCTAATTGGACAAGAATTATCATAGGGAGGACGAAAATGACCTAATTGTTCATCCAATGACACAAAAACACCAATTGGATCCACAAGATTGGTTAGAAACCCTAATTGGACAAGATAAAGTGTAGGGAGGACGAAAATGAGCTAAGTGTTCATCCAATGACACAAAACACCTCTTGGATGCACAAGATTGGTTAAAAACCCTAATTGGACAAGAATTAGCCTAGGGAGCACGAAAATGACCTAATTGTTCATCCAATGACACAAAAACACCTATCGGATGCACAAGATTGGTTAGAAACCCTAATTGAACAAGATTAAGTGTAGGGAGGACGAAAATGACCTAATTGTTCATCCAATGACACAAAACACCTATTGGATGCACAAGATTGGTTAAAAACCCTAATTGGATAAGAATTAGCCTAAGGAGGACGAAAATAACCTAAATGTTCATCCAATGACACAAAACACCTATTGGATGCATAAGATTGGTTAAAAACCCTAATTGGACAAGAATTATCATAGGGAGGACGAAAATGACCTAATTGTTCATCCAATGACACAAAAACACCAATTGGATGCACAAGATTGGTTAGAAACCCTAATTGGACAAGATAAAGTTTAGGGAGGACGAAAATGACCTAAATGTTCATCCAATGACACAAAACATCTATTGGATGCACAAGATTGGTTAAAAACCCTAATTGGATAAGAATTAGCCTAAGGAGGACGAAAATGACCTAAATGTTCATCCAATGACACAAAACACCTATTGGATGCACAAGATTGGTTAAAAACCCTAATTGGACAAGAATTATCATAGGGAGGACGAAAATGACCTAATTGTTCATCCAATGACACAAAAACACCAATTGGATGCACAAGATTGGTTAGAAACCCTAATTGGACAAGATAAACTGTAGGGAGGACGAAAATGACCTAAGTGTTCATCCATTGACACAAAACACCTATTGGATGCACAAGATTGGTTAAAAATCCTAATTGGACAAGAATTAGCCTAGGGAGGACGAAAATGACCTAATTGTTCATCCAATGACACAAAAACACCTGTCGGATGCACAAGATTGGTTAGAAACCCTAATTGGACAAGATAAAGTGTAGGGAGGACGAAAATGACCTAAGTGTTCATCCAATGACACATAACACCTATTTGATGCACAAGATTGGTTAAAAACCCTAATTGGACAAGAATTAGCCTAGGGAGGACGAAAATGACCTAATTGTTCATCCAATGACACAAAAACACCTATCGGATGCACAAGATTGGTTAGAAACCCTAATTGAACAAGATTAAGTGTAGGGAGGACGAAAATGACCTAAGTGTTCATCCAATGACACAAAACACCTATTGGATGCACAAGATTGGTTAAAAACCCTAATTGGACAAGAATTATCATAGGGAGGACGAAAATGACCTAATTGTTCATCCAATGACACAAAAACACCAATTGGATGCACAAGATTGGTTAGAAACCCAAATTGGACAAGAAAAAGTGTAGGGAGGACGAAAATGAACTAAGTGTTCATCCAATGACACATAACACCTATTTGATGAACAAGATTGGTTAAAAACCCTAATTGGACAAGAATTAGCCTAGGGAGGACGAAAATGACCTAATTGTTCATCCAATGACACAAAAACACCTATCGGATGCACAAGAATTGTTAGAAACCCTAATTGAACAAGATTAAGTGTAGCGAGGACGAAAATGACCTAAATGTTCATCCAATGACACAAAACACCTATTGGATGCACAAGATTGGTTAAAAACCCTAATTGGACAAGAATTATCATAGGGAGGACGAAAATGACCTAATTGTTCATCCAATGACACAAAAACACCAATTGGATGCACAAGATTGGTTAGAAACCCTAATTGGAAAAGATAAAGTGTAGGGAGGACGAAAATGACCTAAAATGTTCATCCAATGACACAAAACACCTACTGGATGCACAAGATTGGTTAAAAACCCTAATTGGACAAGATTAAGTTCAGGGAGGACGAAAATGACCTAAATGTTCATCCAATGACACAAAACACCTATTGGATGCACAAGATTGGTTAAAAACCCTAATTGGACAAGAATTATCATAGGGAGGACGAAAATGACCTAATTGTTCATCCAATGACACAAAAACACCAATTGGATGCACAAGATTGGTTAGACACCCTAATTGGACAAGAATTAGCCTAGGGAGGACGAAAATGACCTAATTGTTCATCCAATGACACAAAAACACCTATCGGATGCACAAGATTGGTTAGAAACCCTAATTGAACAAGATTAAGTGTAGGGAGGACGAAAATGACCTAAATGTTCATCCAATGACACAAAACACCTATTGGATGCACAAGATTGGTTAAAAACCCTAATTGGACAAGATTAAGTGTACGGAGGACGAAAATGACCTAAATGTTCATCCAATGACACAAAACACCTATTGGATGCACAAGATTGGTTAAAAACAGTAATTGGATAAGATTAAGTTCAGGGAGGACGAAAATGACCTAAATATTCATCCAATGACACAACACACCTATTGAATGAACAAGATTGGTTAAAAACCCTAATTGGACAAGATTAAGTGTAGGGAGGACGAAAATGACCTAAATGTTCATCCAATGACACAAAAACACCTATCGGATGCACAAGATTGGTTAGAAACCGTAATAGGATAAGATTAAGTTTAGGGAGGACGAAAATGACCTAAATATTCATCCAATGACACATCACACCTATTGAATGAACAAGATTGGTTAAAAACCCTAATTGGATAAGAATTAGTCTAAGGAGGACGAAAATGATCTAAATGTTCATCCAATGACACAAAACACCTATTGGATGCACAAGATTTGTTAGAAACCCTAATTGGACAAGATAAAGTGTAGGGAGGACGAAAATGACCGAAGTGTTCATCCAATGACACAAAACTCCTATTGGATGCACAAGATTGGTTAAAAACCCTAATTGGACAAGAATTATCATAGGGAGGACGAAAATGACCTAATTGTTCATCCAATGACACAAAAACACCAATTGGATGCACAAGATTTGTTAGAAACCCTAATTGGACAAGATAAAGTGTAGGGAGGACGAAAATGACCTAAGTGTTCATCCAATGACACAAAACACCTATTGGATGCACAAGATTGGTTAAAAACCCTAATTGGACAAGAATTAGCCTAGGGAGGACGAAAATGACCTAATTGTTCATCCAATGACACAAAAACACCTGTCGGATGCACAAGATTGTTCAGAAACCCTAATTGAACAAGATTAAGTGTAGGGAGGACGAAACTGACCTAAATGTTCATCCAATGACACAAAACACCTATTGGATGCACAAGATTGGTTAAAAACCCTAATTGGATAAGAATTAGCCTAAGGAGGACGAAAATGACCTAAATGTTCATCCAATGACACAAAACACCTATTGGATGCACAAGATTGGTTAAAAACCCTAATTGGACAAGAATTATCATAGGGAGGACGAAAATGACCTAATTGTTCATCCAATGACACAAAAACACCAATTGGATGCACAAGATTGGTTAGAAACCCTAATTGGACAAGATAAAGTGTAGGGATGACGAAAATGACCTAAGTGTTCATCCAATGACACAAAACACCTATTGGATGCACAAGATTGGTTAAAAACCCTAATTGGACAAGAATTAGCCTAGGGAGGATGAAAATGACCTAATTGTTCATCCAATGGCACAAAAACACCTGTCGGATGCACAAGATTGGTTAGAAACCCTAATTGAACAAGATTAAGTGTAGGGAGGACGAAAATGACCTAAATGTTCATCCAATGACACAAAACACCTATTGGATGCACAAGATTGGTTAAAAACCCTAATTAGATAAGAATTAGCCTAAGGAGGACGAAAATGACCTAAATGTTCATCCAATGACACAAAACACCTATTGGATGCACAAGATTGGTTAAAAACCCTAATTGGACAAGATAAAGTGTAGGGAGAGCGAAAATGACCTAAATGTTCATTCAATGAAACCAGACACCTATTGGATGCACCAGATTGGTTAAACACCCTAATTGGACAAGATTAAGTGTAGGGAGGACGAAAATGACCTAAATATTCATCTAATGACACAAAACACCAATTGGATGCACAAGATTGGTTAAAAACCCTAATTGGATAAGAATTAGCCTAAGGAGGACGAAAATGACCTAAATGTTCATCCAATGACACAAAACACCTATTGGATGCACAAGATTGGTTAAAAACCCTAATTGGACAAGATTAAGTGTAGGGAGGACGAAAATGACCTAATATTGATCCAATGACACAAAACACCTATTGGATGCACAAGATTGGTTAAAAACCCTAATTGGACAAGATTAATTGTAGGGAGGACGAAAATGACCTAAATATTCATCAAATGACACAAAACACCTATTGGATGCACAATATTGGTTAAAAACCCTAATTGGTCAAGAATTAGCCTAGGGAGGACGAAAATGACCTAATTGTTCATCCAATGACACAAAACACTTATTGGATGCACAAGATTGGTTAAAAACCCTAATTGGACAAGAATTAGCTTAGGGAGGACGAAAATGACCTAATTGTTTATCCAATGACACAAAAACACCTATCGGATGCACAAGATTGGTTAGAAACCCTAATTGAACAAGATTAAGTGTAGCGAGGACGAAAATGACCTAAATGTTCATCCAATGACAGAAAACACCTATTGGATGCACAACATTGGATAAAAACCCTAAGTAGATAAGAATTTGCCTAAGGAGGACGAAAATGACCTAAATGTTCATCCAAGGACACAAAACACCTATTGGATGCACAAGATTGGTTAAAAACGCTAATTGGACAAGAATTATCATAGGGAGGACGAAAATGACCTAAATGTTCATCCAATGACACAAAAACACCAATTAAATGCACAAGATTGGCTAGAAACCCTAGTTGGACAAGATAAAGTGTAGGGAGGACGAAAATGACCTAAATTGTCATCCAATGACACAAGACACCTATTGGATGCACAAGATTGGTTAAACACCCTAATTGGACAAGATTAAGTGTAGGGAGGACGAAAATGACCTAAATATTAATCTAATGATACAAAACACCTATTGGATGCACAAGATTGGTTAAAAACCCTAATTGGACAAGATTAAGTGTAGGGAGGACGAAAATAACCTAAATGTTCATCCAATGACACAAAACACTTATTGGATGCACAAGATTGGTTAAAAACCCTAATTGGACAAGAATTAGCCTAAGGAGAACGAAAATGACCTAATTGTTCATCCAATGACACAAAAACACCTATTGGATGCACAAGATTGGTTAAAAACCCTAATTGGACAAGAATTAGCCTAAGGAGGACGAAAATGACCTAAATGTTCATCCAGGGACACAAAACACCTATTGGATGCACAAGATTGGTTAAAAAAGCTAATTGGACAAGAATTATCATAGGGAGGACGAAACTACCCTAATTGTTCATCCAATGACACAAAAACACCAATTGGATGCACAAGATTGGTTAGAAACCCTAATTGGACAAGATTAAGTGTAGCGAGGACGAAAATGACCTAAATGTTCACCCAATGACACAAAAACACCAATTGGATGCACAAGATTGGCTAGAAACCCTAGTTGGACAAGATAAAGTGTAGGGAGGACGAAAATGACCTAAATTGTCATCCAATGACACAAGACACCTATTGGATGCACAAGATTGGTTAAACACCCTAATTGGACAAGATTAAGTGTAGGGAGGACGAAAATGACCAAAATATTAATCTAATGATACAAAACACCTATTGGATGCACAAGATTGGTTAAAAACCCTAATTGGACAAGATTAAGTGTAGGGAGGACGAAAATGACCTAAATGTTCATCCAATGACAGAAAACACCTATTGGATGCACAAGATTGGTTAAAAACCCTAATTGGACAAGAATTAGCCTTGGGAGGACGAAAATAACCTAAGTGTTCATCCAATGACACAAAACCCCTATTCGATGCACAAGATTTGTTAAAAAACCCTAATTGGACAAGAATTATCTTAGGGAGGACGAAAGTGAGCTAATTGTTCATCCAATAACACAAAAACACCAATTCGATGCACAAGATTGGTTAGAAATCCTAATTGGACAAGATAAAGTGCAGGGAGAGCGAAAATGACCTAAATGTTCATCCAATGACACAAAATACCTATTGGATGCACAAGATTGGTTAAAAACCCTAATTGGACAAGATTAAGTGTAGGGAGGACGAAAATGACCTAATATTGATCCAATGACACAAAACACCTATTGGATGCACAAGATTGGTTAAAAACCCTAATTGGACAAGATTAATTGTAGGGAGGACGAAAATGACCTAAATATTCATCAAATGACACAAAACACCTATTGGATGCACAATATTGGTTAAAAACCCTAATTGGTCAAGAATTAGCCTAGGGAGGACGAAAATGACCTAATTGTTCATCCAATGACACAAAACACTTATTGGATGCACAAGATTGGTTAAAAACCCTAATTGGACAAGAATTAGCTTAGGGAGGACGAAAATGACCTAATTGTTTATCCAATGACACAAAAACACCTATCGGATGCACAAGATTGGTTAGAAACCCTAATTGAACAAGATTAAGTGTAGCGAGGACGAAAATGACCTAAATGTTCATCCAATGACAGAAAACACCTATTGGATGCACAACATTGGATAAAAACCCTAAGTAGATAAGAATTTGCCTAAGGAGGACGAAAATGACCTAAATGTTCATCCAAGGACACAAAACACCTATTGGATGCACAAGATTGGTTAAAAACGCTAATTGGACAAGAATTATCATAGGGAGGACGAAAATGACCTAAATGTTCATCCAATGACACAAAAACACCAATTAAATGCACAAGATTGGCTAGAAACCCTAGTTGGACAAGATAAAGTGTAGGGAGGACGAAAATGACCTAAATTGTCATCCAATGACACAAGACACCTATTGGATGCACAAGATTGGTTAAACACCCTAATTGGACAAGATTAAGTGTAGGGAGGACGAAAATGACCTAAATATTAATCTAATGATACAAAACACCTATTGGATGCACAAGATTGGTTAAAAACCCTAATTGGACAAGATTCAGTGTAGGGAGGACGAAAATAACCTAAATGTTCATCCAATGACACAAAACACTTATTGGATGCACAAGATTGGTTAAAAACCCTAATTGGACAAGAATTAGCCTAAGGAGGACGAAAATGACCTAATTGTTCATCCAATGACACAAAAACACCTATTGGATGCACAAGATTGGTTAAAAACCCTAATTGGACAAGAATTAGCCTAAGGAGGACGAAAATGACCTAAATGTTCATCCAATGACACAAAACACCTGTTGGATGCACAAGATTGGTTAAAAACCCTAATTGGACAAGAATTATCATAGGGAGGACGAAAATGACCTAAATGTTCATCCAATGACACAAAACACCTATTGGATGCACAAGATTGGTTAAAAACCCTAATTGGACAAGATTAAGTTTAGGGAGGACGAAAATGACCTAAATATTCATCCAATGACACAACACACCTATTGAATGAACAAGATTGGTTAAAAACCCTAATTGGACAAGATTAAGTGTAGGGAGGACGAAAATGATCTAAATGTTCATCCAATGACACAAAAACACCTATCGGATGCACAAGATTGGTTAGAAACCCTAATTGAACAAGATTAAGTGTAGGGAGCACGAAAATGACCTAAATGTTCATCCAATGACACAAAACACCTATTTATTGGATGCACAAGATTGGTTAAAAACCCTAATTGGACAAGAATTATCATAGGGAGGATGAAAATGACCAAATTGTTCATCCAATGACACAAAAACACCAATTGGATGCACAAGATTGGTTAGAAACCCTAATTGGACAAGAATTAGCCTAGGGAGGACGAAAATGACCTAATTGTTCATCCAATGACACAAAAACACCTATCGGATGCACAAGATTGGTTAGAAACCCTAATTGAACAAGATTAAGTGTAGGGAGGACGAAAATGACCTAAATGTTCATCCAATGACACAAAACACCTTTTGGATGCACAAGATTGGTTAAAAATCCTAATTGGATAAGAATTAGCCTAAGGAGGACGAAAATGACCTAAATGTTCATCCAATGACACAAAAAACCTATTGGATGCACAAGATAGGTTAAAAACCCTAATTGGACAAGAATTATCATAGGGAGGATGAAAATGACCAAATTGTTCATCCAATGACACAAAAACACCAATTGGATGCACAAGATTGGTTAGAAACCCTAATTGGACAAGAATTAGCCTAGGGAGGACGAAAATGACCTAATTGTTCATCCAATGACACAAAAACACCTATCGGATGCACAAGATTGGTTAGAAACCCTAATTGAACAAGATTAAGAGTAGGGAGGACGAAAATGACCTAAATGTTCATCCAATGACACAAAACACCTATTGGATGCACAAGATTGGTTAAAAACCCTAATTGGATAAGAATTAGCCTAAGGAGGACGAAAATGACCTAAATGTTCATCCAATGACACAAAACACCTATTGGATGCACAAGATTGGTTAAAAACCCTAATTGGACAAGAATTATCATAGGGAGGACGAAAATGACATAATTGTTCATCCAATGACACAAAAACACCAATTGGATGCACAAGATTGGTTAGAAACCCTAATTGGACAAGAATTAGCCTAGGGAGGACGAAAATGACCTAATTGTTCATCCAATGACACAAAAACACCTATCGGATGCACAAGATTGGTTAGAAACCCTAATTGAACAAGATTAAGTGTAGGGAGGACGAAAATGACCTAAATGTTCATCCAATGACACAAAACCCCTATTGGATGCACAAGATTGGTTAAAAACCCTAATTGGATAAGAATTAGCCTAAGGAGGACGAAAATGACCTAAATGTTCATCCAATGACACAAAACACCTATTGGATGCACAAGATTGGTTAAAAACCCTAATTGGATAAGAATTAGCATAGGGAGGACGAAAGTGACCTAATTGTTCATCCAATGACACAAAAACACCAATTGGATGTACAAGATTGGTTAGAAACCCTAATTGGACAAGAATTAGCCTAGGGAGGACGAAAATGACCTAATTGTTCATCCAATGACACAAAAACACCTATCGGATGCACAAGATTGGTTAGAAACCCTAATTGAACAAGATTAAGTGTAGGGAGGACGAAAATGACCTAAATGTTCATCCAATGACACAAAACACCTATTGGATGCACAAGATTAGTTAAAAACCCTAATTGAACAAGATTAAGTTTAAGGAGGACGAAAATGACCTTAATGTTCATCCATTGACACAAAACACCTAATGGATGCACAAGATTGGTTAAAAACCCTAATTGGATAAGAATTAGCCTAAGGAGGACGAAAATGACCTAAATGTTCATCCAATGACACAAAACACCTATTGGATGCACAAGATTGGTTAAAAACCCTAATTGGACAAGAATTATCATAGGGAGGACGAAAATGACCTAAATGTTCATCCAATGACACAAAAACACCTATCGGATGCACAAGATTGATTAGAAACCCTAATTGAACAAGATTAAGTGTAGGGAGGACGAAAATGACCTAAATGTTCATCCAATGACACAAAACACCTATTGGATGCACAAGATTGGTTAAAAACCGTAATTGGATAAGATTAAGTTTAGGGAGGACGAAAATGACATAAATATTCATCCAATGACACAACACACCTATTGAATGAACAAGATTGGTTAGAAACCCTAATTGAACAAGATTAAGTGTAGGGAGGACGAAAATGACCTAAATGTTCATCCAATGACACAAAACACCTACTGGATGCACAAGATTGGTTAAAAACCCTAATTGGATAAGAATTAGAATAAGGAGGACGAAAATGACCTAAATGTTCATCCAATGACACAAAACACCTATTGGATGCACAAGATTGGTTAAAAACCCTAATTGGACAAGAATTATCATAGGGAGGACGAAAATGACCTAATTGTTCATCCAATGACACAAAAACACCAATTGGATGCACAAGATTGGTTAGAAACCCTAATTGGACAAGATAAAGTGTAGGGATGACGAAAATGACCTAAGTGTTCATCCAATGACACAAAACACCTATTGGATGCACAAGATTGGTTAAAAACCCTAATTGGACAAGAATTAGCCTAGGGAGGATGAAAATGACCTAATTGTTCATCCAATGGCACAAAAACACCTGTCGGATGCACAAGATTGGTTAGAAACCCTAATTGAACAAGATTAAGTGTAGGGAGGACGAAAATGACCTAAATGTTCATCCAATGACACAAAACACCTATTGGATGCACAAGATTGGTTAAAAACCCTAATTAGATAAGAATTAGCCTAAGGAGGACGAAAATGACCTAAATGTTCATCCAATGACACAAAACACCTATTGGATGCACAAGATTGGTTAAAAACCCTAATTGGACAAGATAAAGTGTAGGGAGAGCGAAAATGACCTAAATGTTCATTCAATGAAACCAGACACCTATTGGATGCACCAGATTGGTTAAACACCCTAATTGGACAAGATTAAGTGTAGGGAGGACGAAAATGACCTAAATATTCATCTAATGACACAAAACACCAATTGGATGCACAAGATTGGTTAAAAACCCTAATTGGATAAGAATTAGCCTAAGGAGGACGAAAATGACCTAAATGTTCATCCAATGACACAAAACACCTATTGGATGCACAAGATTGGTTAAAAACCCTAATTGGACAAGATTAAGTGTAGGGAGGACGAAAATGACCTAATATTGATCCAATGACACAAAACACCTATTGGATGCACAAGATTGGTTAAAAACCCTAATTGGACAAGATTAATTGTAGGGAGGACGAAAATGACCTAAATATTCATCAAATGACACAAAACACCTATTGGATGCACAATATTGGTTAAAAACCCTAATTGGTCAAGAATTAGCCTAGGGAGGACGAAAATGACCTAATTGTTCATCCAATGACACAAAACACTTATTGGATGCACAAGATTGGTTAAAAACCCTAATTGGACAAGAATTAGCTTAGGGAGGACGAAAATGACCTAATTGTTTATCCAATGACACAAAAACACCTATCGGATGCACAAGATTGGTTAGAAACCCTAATTGAACAAGATTAAGTGTAGGGAGGACGAAAATGACCTAAATGTTCATCCAATGACAGAAAACACCTATTGGATGCACAACATTGGATAAAAACCCTAAGTAGATAAGAATTAGCCTAAGGAGGACGAAAATGACCTAAATGTTCATCCAAGGACACAAAACACCTATTGGATGCACAAGATTGGTTAAACACGCTAATTGGACAAGAATTATCATAGGGAGGACGAAAATGACCTAAATGTTCATCCAATGACACAAAAACACCAATTAAATGCACAAGATTGGCTAGAAACCCTAGTTGGACAAGATAAAGTGTAGGGAGGACGAAAATGACCTAAATTGTCATCCAATGACACAAGACACCTATTGGATGCACAAGATTGGTTAAACACCCTAATTGGACAAGATTAAGTGTAGGGAGGACGAAAATGACCTAAATATTAATCTAATGATACAAAACACCTATTGGATGCACAAGATTGGTTAAAAACCCTAATTGGACAAGATTCAGTGTAGGGAGGACGAAAATAACCTAAATGTTCATCCAATGACACAAAACACTTATTGGATGCACAAGATTGGTTAAAAACCCTAATTGGACAAGAATTAGCCTAAGGAGGACGAAAATGACCTAATTGTTCATCCAATGACACAAAAACACCTATTGGATGCACAAGATTGGTTAAAAACCCTAATTGGACAAGAATTAGCCTAAGGAGGACGAAAATGACCTAAATGTTCATCCAATGACACAAAACACCTGTTGGATGCACAAGATTGGTTAAAAACCCTAATTGGACAAGAATTATCATAGGGAGGACGAAAATGACCTAAATGTTCATCCAATGACACAAAACACCTATTGGATGCACAAGATTGGTTAAAAACCCTAATTGGACAAGATTAAGTTTAGGGAGGACGAAAATGACCTAAATATTCATCCAATGACACAACACACCTATTGAATGAACAAGATTGGTTAAAAACCCTAATTGGACAAGATTAAGTGTAGGGAGGACGAAAATGATCTAAATGTTCATCCAATGACACAAAAACACCTATCGGATGCACAAGATTGGTTAGAAACCCTAATTGAACAAGATTAAGTGTAGGGAGCACGAAAATGACCTAAATGTTCATCCAATGACACAAAACACCTATTTATTGGATGCACAAGATTGGTTAAAAACCCTAATTGGACAAGAATTATCATAGGGAGGATGAAAATGACCAAATTGTTCATCCAATGACACAAAAACACCAATTGGATGCACAAGATTGGTTAGAAACCCTAATTGGACAAGAATTAGCCTAGGGAGGACGAAAATGACCTAATTGTTCATCCAATGACACAAAAACACCTATCGGATGCACAAGATTGGTTAGAAACCCTAATTGAACAAGATTAAGTGTAGGGAGGACGAAAATGACCTAAATGTTCATCCAATGACACAAAACACCTTTTGGATGCACAAGATTGGTTAAAAATCCTAATTGGATAAGAATTAGCCTAAGGAGGACGAAAATGACCTAAATGTTCATCCAATGACACAAAAAACCTATTGGATGCACAAGATAGGATAAAAACCCTAATTGGACAAGAATTATCATAGGGAGGACGAAAATGACCTAATTGTTCATCCAATGACACAAAAACACCAATTGGATGCACAAGATTGGTTAGAAACCCTAATTGAACAAGATTAAATGTAGGGAGGACGAAAATGACCTAAATGTTCATCCAATGACACAAAACACTTATTGGATGCACAAGATTGGTTAAAAATCCTAATTGGACAAGAATTAGCCTAAGGAGGACGAAAATGACCTAAATGTTCATCCAATGACACAAAACACCTGTTGGATGCACAAGATTGGTTAAAAACCCTAATTGGACAAGAATTATCATAGGGAGGACGAAAATGACCTAATGGTTCATCCAATGACACAAAAACACCTATTGAATGCACAAGATTGGTTAAAAACCCTAATTGGACAAGATTAAGTTTAGGGAGGACGAAAATGACCTAAGTGTTCATCCAATGACGCAACACACCTATTGGATGAACAAGATTGGTTAAAAACCCTAATTGGACAAGATTAAGCCTAGGGAGGACGAAAATGACCTAAATGTTCATCCAATGACACAAAACACCTATTGGATGCACAAGATTGGTTAAAAACCCTAATTGGACAAGAATTAGCCTAAGGAGGACGAAAATGACCTAAATGTTCATCCAATGACACAAAACACCTGTTGGATGCCCAAGATTGGTTAAAAACCCTAATTGGACAAGAATTATCATAGGGAGGACGAAAATGACCTAAATGTTTATCCAATGACACAAAACACCTATTGGATGCACAAGATTGGTTAAAAACCCTAATTGGACAAGATTAAGTTTAGGGAGGACGAAAATGACCTAAATATTCTTCCAATGACACAACACACCTATTGAATGAACAAGATTGGTTAAAAACCCTAATTGAACAAGAATTATCATAGGGAGGACGAAAATGACCTAATTGTTCATCAAATGACACAAAAATACCAATTGGATGCACAAGATTGGTTAGAAACCCTAATTGGAAAAGATAAAGTGTAGGGAGGACGAAAATGACCTAAGTGTTCATCCAATGACACAAAACACCTATTGGATGCACAAGATTGGTTAAAAACCCTAATTGGACAAGAATTAGCCTAGGGAGGACGAAAATGACCTAATTGTTCATCCAATGACACAAAAACACCAATTGGATGCACAAGATTGGTTAGAAACCCTAATTGAACAAGATTAAGTGTAGGGAGGACGAAAATGACCTAAATGTTCATCCAATGACACAAAACACTTATTGGATGCACAAGATTGGTTAAAAACCCTAATTGGACAAGAATTAGCCTAAGGAGGACGAAAATGACCTAAATGTTCATCCAATGACACAAAACACCTATTGGATGCACAAGATTGGTTTAAAACCCTAATTGGATAAGAATTATCATAGGGAGGATGAAAATGACATAATTGTTCATCCAATGACACAAAAACACCAATTGGATGCACAAGATTGGTTAGAAACCCTAATTGGACAAGAATTAGCCTAGGGAGGACGAAAATGACCTAATTGTTCATCCAATGACACAAAAACACCTATCGGATGCACAAGATTGGTTAGAAACCCTAATTGAACAAGATTAAGTGTAGGGAGGACTAAAATGACCTAAATGTTCATCCAATGACACAAAACAGCTATTGGATGCACAAGATTGGTTAAAAACCCTAATTGGATAAGAATTAGCCTAAGGAGGACGAAAATGACCTAAATGTTCATCCAATGACACAAAACACCTATTGAATGCACAAGATAGGTTAAAAACCCTAATTGGACAAGAATTATCATAGGGAGGACGAAAATGACCTAATTGTTCATCCAATGACACAAAAACACCTATCGGATGCACAAGATTGGTTAGAAACCCTAATTGAACAAGATTAAGTGTAGGGAGGACGAAAATGACCTAAATGTTCATCCAATGATACAAAACACTTATTGGATGCACAAGATTGGTTAAAAACCCTAATTGGACAAGAATTAGCTTAAGGAGGACGAAAATGACCTAAATGTTCAACCAATGACACAAAACACCTGTTGGATGCACAAGATTGGTTAAAAACCCTAATTGGACAAGAATTATCATAGGGAGGACGAAAATGACCTAATTGTTCATCCAATGACACAAAAACACCTATTGGATGCACAAGATTGGTTAAAAACCCTAATTGGACAAGATTAAGTTTAGGGAGGACGAAAATGACCTAAGTGTTCATCCAATGACACAACACACCTATTGAATGAACAAGATTGGTTAAAAACCCTAATTGGACAAGATTAAGCCTAGGGAGGACGAAAATGACCTTATTGTTCATCCAATGACACAAAAACACCTATCGGATGCACAAGATTGGTTAGAAACCCTAATTGAACAAGATTAAGTGTAGGGAGGACGAAAATGACCTAAATGTTCATCCAATGACACAAAACACCTACTGGATGCACAAGATTGGTTAAAAACCCTAATTGGATAAGAATTAGCATACGGATGACGAAAATGACCTAAATGTTCATCCAATGACACAAAACACCTATTGGATGCACAAGATTGGTTAAAAACCCTAATTGGACAAGAATTATCATAGGGAGGACGAAAATGACCTAATTGTTCATCCAATGACACAAAAACACCTGTCGGATGCACAAGATTGGTCAGAAACCCTAATTGAACAAGATTAAGTGTAGGGAGGACGAAAATGACCTAAATGTTCATCCAATGACACAAAACACCTATTGGATGCACAAGATTGGTTAAAAACCCTAATTGGATAAGAATTAGCCTAAGGAGGACGAAAATGACCTAAATGTTCATCCAATGACACAAAACACCTATTGGATGCACAAGATTTGTTAAAAACCGTAATTGGATAAGATTAAGTTTAGGGAGGACGAAAATGACATAAATATTCATCCAATGACACAACACACCTATTGAATGAAGAAGATTGGTTAAAAACCCTAATTGGACAAGATTAAGTGTAGGGAGGACGAAAATGACCTAAATGTTCATCCAATGACACAAAAACACCTATCGGATGCACAAGATTGGTTAGAAACCCTAATTGAACAAGATTAAGTGTAGGGAGGACGAAAATGACCTAAATGTTCATCCAATGACACAAAACACCTACTGGATGCACAAGATTGGTTAAAAACCCTAATTGGATAAGAATTATCATAAGGAGGACGAAAATGACCTAAATGTTCATCCAATGACACAAAACACCTATTGGATGCACAAGATTGGTTAAAAACCATAATTGGATAAGATTAAGTTTAGGGA
Source organism: Cicer judaicum (assembly GCA_037974835.1). Classification (NCBI taxonomy): domain Eukaryota; kingdom Viridiplantae; phylum Streptophyta; class Magnoliopsida; order Fabales; family Fabaceae; genus Cicer; species Cicer judaicum. Next base: position 9,323 of record JBBPBS010001108.1, on the reverse strand, counting down.
GAGCGAAAATGACATAAATATTCATCCAATGACACAACACACCTATTGAATGAACAAGATTGGTTAAAAACCCTAATTGGACAAGATTAAGTGTAGGGAGGACGAAAATGACCTAAATGTTCATCCAATGACAAAAAAACACCTATCGGATGCACAAGATTGGTTAGAAACCCTAATTGAACAAGATTAAGTGTAGGGAGGACGAAAATGACCTAAATGTTCATCCAATGACACAAAACACCTACTGGATGCACAAGATTGGTTAAAAACCCTAATTGGATAAGAATTATCATAAGGACGACGAAAATGACCTAAATGTTCATCCAATGACACAAAACACCTATTGGATGCACAAGATTGGTGAAGAACCCTAATTGGACACGAATTATCATAGGGAGGACGAAAATGACCTAATTGTTCATCCAATGACAGAAAAACACCAATTGGATGCACAAGATTGGTTAGAAACCCTAATTGGAAAAGATAAAGTGTAGGGAGGACGAAAATGACTTAAGCGTTCATCCAATGACACAAAACACCTATTGGATGCACAAGATTGGTTAAAAACCCTAATTGGACAAGAATTAGCCTAGGGAGGACGAAAATGACCTAATTGTTCATCCAATGACACAAAAACACCTGTCGGATGCACAAGATCGGTCAGAAACCCTAATTGAACAAGATTAAGTGTAGGGAGAACGAAAATGACCTAAATGTTCATCCAATGACACAAAACACCTATTGGATGCACAAGATTGGTTAAAAACCCTAATTGGACAAGAATTATCATAGGGAGGACGAAAATGACCTAATTGTTCATCCAATGACACAAAAACACCAATTGGATGCACAAGATTGGTTAGAAACCCTAATTGGACAAGATAAAGTGTTGGGAGGACGAAAATGACCTAAGTGTTCATCCAATGACACAAAACACCTATTGGATGCACAAGATTGGTTAAAAACCCTAATTGGACAAGATTAAGTGTAGGGAGGACGGAAATGACCTAAATGTTCATCCAATGACATAAAAACACCTATCGGATGCACAAGATTGGTTAAAAACCCTAATTGAACAAGATTAAGTGTAGGGAGGACGAAAATGACCTAAATGTTCATCCAATGACACAAAACACCTATTGGATGCACAAGATTGGTTAAAAACCCTAATTGGACAAGAATTAGCCTAGGGAGGAAGAAAATGACCTAATTGTTCATCCAATGACACAAAAACACCTATTGGATGCACAAGATTGGTTAGAAACCCTAATTGGACAAGAATTAGCCTAGGGAGGACGAAAATGACCTAATTGTTCATCCAATGACACAAAAACACCAATTGGATGCACAAGATTGGTTAGAAACCCTAATTGAACAAGATTAAGTGTAGGGAGGACGAAAATGACCTAAATGTTCATCCAATGACACAAAACACTTATTGGATGCACAAGATTGGTTAAAAACCCTAATTGGACAAGAATTAGCCTAAGGAGGACGAAAATGACCTAAATTTTCATCCAATGACACAAAATACCTGTTGGATGCACAAGATTGGTTAAAAACCCTAATTGGACAAGAATTATCATAGGGAGGACGAAAATGACATAATTGTTCATCCAATGACACAAAAACACCAATTGGATGCACAAGATTGGTTAGAAACCCTAATTGGACAAGAATTAGCCTAGGGAGGACGAAAATGACCTAATTGTTCATCCAATGACACAAAAACACCTATCGGATGCACAAGATTGGTTAGAAACCCTAATTGAACAAGATTAAGTGTAGGGAGGACGAAAATGACCTAAATGTTCATCCAATGACACAAAACACTTATTGGATGCACAAGATTGGTTAAAAACACTTATTGGATGCACAAGATTGGTTAAAAACACTTATTGGATGCACAAGATTGGTTAAAAACCCTAATTGGACGAGAATTAGCCTAAGGAGGACGAGAATGACCTAATTTTTCATCCAATGACACAAAAACACCAATTGGATGCACAAGATTGGTTAGAAACCCTAATTGAACAAGATTAAGTGTAGGGAGGACGAAAATGACCTAAATGTTCATCCAATGACACAAAACACCTATTGGATGCACAAGATTGGTTAAAAACCCTAATTGGACAAGAATTATCATAGGGAGGATGAAAATGACATAATTGTTCATCCAATGACACAAAAACACCAATTGGATGCACAAGATTGGTTAGAAACCCTAATTGGACAAGAATTAGCCTAGGGAGGACGAAAATGACCTAATTGTTCATCCAATGACACAAAAACACCTATCGGATGCACAAGATTGGTTAGAAACCCTAATTCAACAAGATTAAGTGTAGGGAGGACGAAAATGACCTAAATGTTCATCCAATGACACAACACCTATTGGATGCACAAGATTGGTTAAAAATCCTAATTGGATAAGAATTAGCCTAAGGAGGACGAAAATGACCTAAATGTTCATCCAATGACACAAAAAACCTATTGGATGCACAAGATAAGTTAAAACCCCTAATTGGACAAGAATTATCATAGGGAGGAAGAAAATGACCTAATTGTTCATCCAATGACACAAAAACACCAATTGGATGCACAAGATTGGTTAGAAACCCTAATTGAACAAGATTAAGTGTAGGAAGGACGAAAATGACCTAAATGTTCATCCAATGACACAAAACACCTATTGGATGCACAAGATTGGTTTAAAACCCTAATTGGATAAGAATTATCATAGGGAGGATGAAAATGACATAATTGTTCATCCAATGACACAAAAACACCAATTGGATGCACAAGATTGGTTAGAAACCCTAATTGGACAAGAATTAGCCTAGGGAGGACGAAAATGACCTAATTTTTCATCCAATGACACAAAAACACCTATCGGATGCACAAGATTGGTTAGAAACCCTAATTGAACAAGATTAAGTGTAGGGAGGACTAAAATGACCTAAATGTTCATCCAATGACACAAAACAGCTATTGGATGCACAAGATTGGTTAAAAACCCTAATTGGATAAGAATTAGCCTAAGGAGGACGAAAATGACCTAAATGTTCATCCAATGACACAAAACACCTATTGAATGCACAAGATAGGTTAAAAACCCTAATTGGACAAGAATTATCATAGGGAGGACGAAAATGACCTAATTGTTCATCCAATGACACAAAAACACCTATCGGATGCACAAGATTGGTTAGAAACCCTAATTGAACAAGATTAAGTGTAGGAAGGACGAAAATGACCTAAATGTTCATCCAATGACACAAAACACTTATTGGATGCACAAGATTGGTTAAAAACCCTAATTGGACAAGAATTAGCCTAAGGAGGACGAAAATGACCTAAATGTTCATCCAATGACACAAAACACCTATCGGATGCATAAGATTGGTTAGAAACCCTAATTGAACAAGATTAAGTGTAGGGAGGACGAAAATGACCTAAATGTTCTTCCAATGACACAAAACACCTATTGGATGCAGAAGATAGGTTAAAAACCCTAATTGGACAAGAATTATCATAGGGAGGACGAAAATGACCTAATTGTTCATCCAATGACACAAAAACACCTATTGGATGCACAAGATTGGTTTAAAACCGTAGTTGGATAAGAATTAGCCTAAGGAGGACGAAAATGACCTAAATGTTCATCCAATGACACAAAACACCTATTGGATGCAGAAGATAGGTTAAAAACCCTAATTGGACAAGAATTATCATAGGGAGGACGAAAATGACCTAATTGTTCATCCAATGACACAAAAACACCTATTGGATGCACAAGATTGGTTAAAAACCCTAATTGGACAAGAATTATCATAGGGAGAGTGAAAATGACCTAATTGTTCATCCAATGACACAAAAACACCAATTGGATGCACAAGATTGGTTAGAAACCCTAATTGGACAAGAATTAGCCTAGGGAGTACGAAAATGACCTAATTGTTCATCCAATGACACAAAAACACCTATCGGATGCACAAGATTGGTTAGAAACCCTAATTGAACAAGATTAAGTGTAGGGAGGACGAAAATGACCTAAATGTTCATCCAATGACACAAAACAGCTATTGGATGCACAAGATTGGTTAAAAACCCTAATTGGACAAGTATTATCATAGGGAGGATGAAAATGACATAATTGTTCATCCAATGACACAAAAACACCAATTGGATGCACAAGATTGGTTAGAAACCCTAATTGGACAAGAATTAGCCTAGGGAGGACGAAAATGACCTAATTGTTCATCCAATGACACAAAAACACCTATCGGATGCACAAGATTGGTTAGAAACCCTAATTGAACAAGATTATGTGTAGGGAGGACGAAAATGACCTAAATGTTCATCCAATGACACAAAACACCTATTGGATGCACAAGATTGGTTAAAAACCCTAATTGGATAAGAATTAGCTTAAGGAGGACGAAAATGACCTAAATGTTCATCCAATGACACAAAACACCTATTGGATGCACAAGATTGGTTAAAAACCCTAATTGGATAAGAATTAGCATAGGGAGGACGAAAGTGACCTAATTGTTCATCCAATGACACAAAAACACCAATTGGATGTACAAGATTGGTTAGAAACCCTAATTGGACAAGATAAAGTGTAGGGAGAGCGAAATGACCTAAATGTTCATCCAATGACACAAAAACACCTATCAGATGCACAAGATTGGTTAGAAACCCTAATTGAACAAGATTAAGTGTAGGGAGGACGAAAATGACCTAAATGTTCATCCAATGACACAAAAACACCTATCGGATGCACAAGATTGGTTTGAAACCCTAATTGAACAAGATTAAGTGTAGGGAGGACGAAATTGACCTAAATGTTCATCCAATGACACAAAACACCTATTGGATGCACAAGATTGGTTAAAAACCCTAATTGGATAAGAATTAGCCTAAGGAGGACGAAAATGACCGAAATGTTCATCCAATGACACAAAACACCTATTGGATGCACAAGATTGGTTAAAAACCCTAATTGGACAAGAATTATCATAGGGAGGACGAAAATGACCTAATTGTTCATCCAATGACACAAAAACACCAATTGGATGCACAAGATTGGTTAGAAACCCTAATTGGACAAGAATTAGCCTAGGGAGGACGAAAATGACCTAATTGTTCATCCAATGACACAAAAACACCTATCGGATGCACAAGATTGGTTAGAAACCCTAATTGAACAAGATTAAGTGTAGGGAGGACGAAAATGACCTAAATGTTCATCCAATGAAACAAAACACCTATTGGATGCACAAGATTGGTGAAAAATTGGATAAGAATTAGCCTAAGGAGGACGAAAATGACCTAAATGTTCATCCAATGACACAAAACACGTATTGGATGCACAAGATTGGTTAAAAACCCTAATTGGACAAGAATTATCATAGGGAGGACGAAAATGACCTAATTGTTCATCCAATGACACAAAAACACCAATTGGATGCACAAGATTGGTTAGAAACCCTAATTGGAAATGATAAAGTGTAGGGAGGACGAAAATGACCTAAAATGTTCATCCAATGACACAAACCACCTATTGGATGCACAAGATTGGTTAAAAACCCTAATTGGACAAGATTAAGTTTGGGGAGGACGAAAATGACCTAAATGTTCATCCAATGACACAAAACATCTATTGGATGCACAAGATTGGTTAAAAACCCTAATTGGATAAGAATTAGACTAAGGAGGACGAAAATGACCTAAATGTTCATCCAATGACACAAAACACCTATTGGATGCACAAGATTGGTTAAAAACCCTAATTGGACAAGAATTATCATAGGGAGGACGAAAATGACCTAATTGTTCATCCAATGACACAAAAACACCAATTGGATCCACAAGATTGGTTAGAAACCCTAATTGGACAAGATAAAGTGTAGGGAGGACGAAAATGAGCTAAGTGTTCATCCAATGACACAAAACACCTCTTGGATGCACAAGATTGGTTAAAAACCCTAATTGGACAAGAATTAGCCTAGGGAGCACGAAAATGACCTAATTGTTCATCCAATGACACAAAAACACCTATCGGATGCACAAGATTGGTTAGAAACCCTAATTGAACAAGATTAAGTGTAGGGAGGACGAAAATGACCTAAATGTTCATCCAATGACACAAAACACCTATTGGATGCACAAGATTGGTTAAAAACCGTAATTGGATAAGAATTAGCCTAAGGAGGACGAAAATGACCTAAATGTTCATCCAATGACACAAAACAACTATTGGATGCACAAGATTGGTTAAAAACCCTAATTGCATAAGAATTAGCCTAAGGAGGACGAAAATGACCTAAATGTTCATCCAATGACACAAAACACCTATGGGATGCACAAGATTGGTTAAAAACCGTAATTGGATAAGATTAAGTTTAGGGAGGACGAAAATGACATAAATATTCATCCAATGACACAAAACATCTATTGGATGCACAAGATTGGTTAAAAACCCTAATTGGATAAGAATTAGACTAAGGAGGACGAAATTGACCTAAATGTTCATCCAATGACACAAAACACCTATTGGATGCACAAGATTGGTTAAAAACCCTAATTGGACAAGAATTATCATAGGGAGGACGAAAATGACCTAATTGTTCATCCAATGACACAAAAACACCAATTGGATGCACAAGATTGGTTAGAAACCCTAATTAGAAAAGATAAAGTGTAGGGAGGACGAAAATGACCTAAAATTTTCATCCAATGACACAAAACACCTATTGGATGCACAAGATTGGTTAAAAACCCTAATTGGACAAGAATTATCATAGGGAGGACGAAAATGACCTAATTGTTCATCCAATGACACAAAAACACCAATTGGATGCACAAGATTGATTAGAAACCCTAATTGAACAAGATTAAGTATAGGGAGGACGAAAATGACCTAAATGTTCATCCAATGACACAAAACACCTATTGGATGCACAAGATTGGTTAAAAACCCTAATTGGACAAGAATTATCATAGGGAGGACGAAAATGACCTAATTGTTCATCCAATGACACAAAAACACCAATTGGAAGCACAAGATTGGTTAGAAACCGTAATTGGACAAGATAAAGTGTAGGGAGGACGAAAATGACCTAACTGTTCATCCAATGACACAAAACACCTATTGGATGCACAAGATTGGTTAAAAACCCTAATTGGACAAGATTAAGTTTAGGGAGGACGAAAATGACCTAAATATTCATCCAATGACACAACACACCTATTGGATGCACAAGATTGGTTAAAAACCCTAATTGGACAAGAATTATAATAGGGAGGACGAAAATGACCTAATTGTTCATCCAATGACACAAAACACCTATTGGATGCACAAGATTGGTTAAAATCCCTAATTGGACAAGAATTAGCCTAGGGAGGACGAAAATGACCTAATTGTTCATCCAATGACACAAAAACACCAATTGGATGCACAAGATTGGTTAGAAACCCTAATTGAACAAGATTAAGTGTAGGGAGGACGAAAATGACCTAAATGTTCATCCAATGACACAAAACACCTATTGGATGCACAAGATTGGTTAAAAACCCTAATTGGATAAGAATTAGCCTAAGGAGGACGAAAATGACCTAAATGTTCATCCAATGACACAAAACACCTATTGGATGCACAAGATTGGTTAAAAACCCTAATTGGATTAGAATTAGCATAGGGAGGACGAAAGTGACCTAATTGTTCATCCAATGACACAAAAACACCAATTGGATGTACAACATTGGTTAGAAACCCTAATTGGACAAGATAAAGTGTAGGGAGAGCGAAATGACCTAAATGTTCATCCAATGACACAAAAACACCTATCAGATGCACAAGATTGGTTAGAAACCCTAATTGAACAAGATTAAGTGTAGGGAGGACGAAAATGACCTAAATGTTCATCCATTGACACAAAACACCTATTGGATGCACAAGATTGGTTAAAAACCGTAATTGGATAAGAATTAGCCTAAGGAGGACGAAAACGACCTAAATGTTCATCCAATGACACAAAACACCTATTGGATGCAGAAGATAGGTTAAAAACCCTAATTGGACAAGAATTATCATAGGGAGGACGAAAATGACCTAATTGTTCATCCAATGACACAAAAACACCTATTGGATGCACAAGATTGGTTAAAAACCCTAATTGGACAAGAATTATCATAGGGAGAGTGAAAATGACCTAATTGTTCATCCAATGACACAAAAACACCAATTGGATGCACAAGATTGGTTAGAAACCCTAATTGAACAAGATTAAGTGTAGGGAGGACGAAAATGACCTAAATGTTCATCCAATGACACAAAACACCTATTGGATGCACAAGATTGGTTAAAAACCGTAATTGGATAAGAATTAGCCTAAGGAGGACGAAAATGACCTAAATGTTCATCCAATGACACAAAACACCTATTGGATGCAGAAGATAGGTTAAAAACCCTAATTGGACAAGAATTATCATAGGGAGGACGAAAATGACCTAATTGTTCATCCAATGACACAAAAACACCTATTGGATGCACAAGATTGGTTAAAAACCCTAATTGGACAAGAATTATCATAGGGAGAGTGAAAATGACCTAATTGTTCATCCAATGACACAAAAAGACCAATTGGATGCACAAGATTGGTTAGAAACCCTAATTGGACAAGAATTAGCCTAGGGAGTACGAAAATGACCTAATTGTTCATCCAATGACACAAAAACACCTATCGGATGCACAAGATTGGTTAGAAACCCTAATTCAACAAGATTAAGTGTAGGGAGGACGAAAATGACCTAAATGTTCATCCAATGACACAAAACACCTATTGGATGCACAAGATTGGTTAAAAATCCTAATTGGATAAGAATTAGCCTAAGGAGGACGAAAATGACCTAAATGTTCATCCAATGACACAAAAAACCTATTGGATGCACAAGATAAGTTAAAACCCCTAGTTGGACAAGAATTATCATAGGGAGGAAGAAAATGACCTAATTGTTCATCCAATGACACAAAAACACCAATTGGATGCACAAGATTGGTTAGAAACCCTAATTGAACAAGATTAAGTGTAGGAAGGACGAAAATGACCTAAATGTTCATCCAATGACACAAAACACCTATTGGATGCACAAGATTGGTTTAAAACCCTAATTGGATAAGAATTATCATAGGGAGGATGAAAATGACATAATTGTTCATCCAATGACACAAAAACACCAATTGGATGCACAAGATTGGTTAGAAACCCTAATTGGACAAGAATTAGCCTAGGGAGGACGAAAATGACCTAATT
>JBBPBS010001102.1:13373346-13399163 GCA_037974835.1 Cicer judaicum | reverse complement strand
AACAATGAATTAATAATATCTTTTTCTCTTATTATAAATAAGGTGAAGACATATTTTAATTCATCTGAAAAATAAATATTATTTTTAGTCCTTGAGAAAACAAATGAAAATATTGATTATTAATAAAGATTAGTTAATTACTTAGTAATTAAAAGTAATCTTGTGAGTTAATAAAGATGATATATAAAACAATTATTAACGTATAAAAATATATAATTAATAAGTTAAGTTGTCAAAATAATATTTAATGATGATAAAAATGATAATGTGAATGTTATGTTGTTGTTGATGTATGACGTATCTATATTTGTATAAAAGAAGTGGACTAATAATTTTTGAAAAAGTTTAATTGATACCCTTTACAAGATGTACAATATATTTGAGTTTAATAAAAAAATATTTCATTTGTCTCAAATTTTCTTATTATTTATGTTTCTTTCAAAAAAATTAAGTAAAGAATATCACAGATAACTCAACCATTATATCATCTATACTAGAGTTGTATTCCCATAAGTCTTGGGGTACCAATGTCAATAAACAATTACATAAAAAACACCAAATAAATAAACATTCAAGTATGTTGTCAGCTTAATGATCACCCAATAAATAAACATACAAATATGTGTCATTGCAACTCCAAACATAAACAAAATCTAGGGTAAGTGTATCAATATTACAACTCACTTAGATAATTACACAAATCATCATACACTTATGCAACCACAAATGTAACAATATTTAAATCACAAATTACCAGCTACTTAAGAAACCACAAAAATAACAATATTTAAAACACAAATCACCAGCCACTTAGACAACCACAAAGATAACAATATTTAAAACACAAATCACTAATCACTTAGACAGCCACAAAAATAATCATATTTGACCCACATATCACCAGCCATTTAGGCAACCACAAAGACAAAATATTTCAGATTAAATTTTTTAATCACATAAGACATCAAATTTATATTCCCATGCATGTTCATAGTTAGAGCTCAATAACTTCAACACATCAAATAAACATACAAATATGTGTCATTGCAACTCCAAACATAAACAAAATCTAGGGTAAGTGTATCAATATTACAACTCACTTAGATAATTACACAAATCATCAGACACTTAGGCCACCACAAATGTAATAATATTTAAATCACAAATTACCAGCTACTTAAGAAACCACAAAAATAACAATATTTAAAACACAAATCACCAGCAACATAGGCAACCACAAAGATAACAATATTTAAAACACAAATCACTAGTCACTTAGACATCCACAAAGATAACCATATTTAACCCACATATCACCAGCCATTTAGGCAACCACAAAGACAAAATATTTTAGATTAAATTTTTTAATCACATAAGACATCAAATTTATATTCCCATGCATGTTCATAGTTAGACCTCAATAACTTCAACACATCAAATAAACATACAAATATGTGTCATTGCAACGCCAAACATAAACAAAATCTAGGTAAGTGTATCAATATCACAACTCACTTACATAATTACACAAATCATCAGACACTTAGGCAACCACAAATGTAACAATATTTAAATCACAATTACCAGCTACTTAAGAAACCACAAAAATAACAATATTTAAAACACAAATCACTAATCTAAAACACGTAAGACGTTAAACATTTTTACTAAAAACTTATTTATCAAGGGATAATAATAAAAAAAAGAACTTTATATTTAAGTTTATCAACATAGACGTATTACTCAAAAGAAACAATCAAAACATTGAAGTTAATTTCTTTACGGTGAAAATAAAATCAACATTTTTCTTTTATGACATCCAAACATCATAACAATATCCTACAAATCACTAATTTAATATCTAGTTTAACTCTGGATGTGGAAAAGCTCTTACCTTGAACGCTTTCCTTCCACATAACACTATATAGCCCTTGAAAAATCTCATGAAAAACTCTTTTTAGTGGATGTAAAGTAGAAAACACACGGTTCTATAACTAAATGCAATTAAAAATAAAATATAGCTATCAAGAGTAGTAGTTTAGATAATTAAATTTTGACCAAAATTGCCTTGGTCATTGTTCACTTTAAAAAGTACTCCTACGGGTTGTAATTAATTATTAACAAAATCCCAACAATTAATTAATTAACTAATATAAATATACTTCATCAAATAATTAAACATTAAAGGAACAAGTTTCTTATTATTGTCACACTAAATTAATTAAATATAATATATAAATAAAAATAAGGATTTTCACTATCTCTACTATGTCCTAGGTCGAATACTTATTTGGTCTAAAATAAAACTAATAAAAGATATAACTTCTATAAATTATAATTTAATTAAATAATTCAACTAATATTTTCATCAACTAAAATAAATCACGCAAGAAATGAATATCACTCACACATAACAAACTAAACAAATATATCTAACGCATCAATTTCATGATTATCGATACTAATCAAATAAAAAACAATATACAATAGTCCATTTAGGAAATAATCAAGTCATTAATCATCCCCATGTAATTGTCTCGTCAAAACAATTAAATAAAACTAAAAGTTATAATTATTCAGATAACATTGAGAATGATAAACTTTAATTTAATTTATTTACACATAAAATAGTTATTAATTAAATAATAAATCATGAAAATTATTAAAAATACACTTTTTATATATATATATATATATATATATATATATATATATATATGAAAATATTGGAGTGTTACCAAAAACAATCATCTGACTATGATGAAAAAGTCAAAGCAACATGAAAATTCAATGGCTTTAACTCTAATAAAATTCATGACTCTGAAAGTTTACTCTGAAGACACAATCTGCATACCACTCAAAAACACAATCTAATGAAGACTCACATCCTTTAACTCTAATACCGAAGATTCAAATGACCAAGTAGATATTTTTGTCCACACTTGAATGGATTAAAACGTCCATTGAGTTGCATTCATAATTAAGTAAATTGAATATCTCATCAAATAGAAATGGTCCAATTCAAATTCATGACAACAAATCTATGCAATCAAATATAGAGCATCATGGAATCAAAGCAACGATCAAGAACTGAATTTCAGTAACTAACGAACAAAGATGAAGAATTGAATTTCAATAACTGATAAGAAAAGAATTTCGGCAACCGTCAAACAACGATCAGAAAAATCAAATAACATATTCAAAGAAACGATCGACTAAGCATTTGAATTTGAATCAAAACAATGATCTTTAGAACTTGTATGCACATCGGATAACACCCATCACAATTACCTTTCTCCCCTTGTCGTCCTATGTCACTCCTTAAACAAAGGAACCATCATAAGCCGCCCTTATCTTGATAACAAGGATGAATGAAAATTAGATAGAAATAATGAAATGCTCTAAAGTTGACGAAAAAAAGCTCATAGGTTTGCTTTAAATGTTGCAAAATAAATATCATACTTAGTTTGGTTGCATAAGGGATGACTAAATTAAATAGGAATAATAATGTAACACTCTGATTCTTAACAAAGAGTGTAATTTTTTTTAAAAACAATTAAACACTTCTAGATAAAATATTCATAATTGTACTTTAATTAAACTAGAGTAAAATATTTAATTGTAATTTTTTTTTTCAAAAATTAAAATTAAAATCAATATTACAATTTACATTAACCAAATAAAATCACAATTATTTCAAATACATAAATTGAATTGTGACAACAACATTGCAATAAAGAAAGGAGAAAAAATAAAATTCATCCATAAGACACTAAGCTTATCATTAACTCTAACTGAGAATTACTAGTTACTGAGGATCCACGAATGGCATCAAGTCTCACTGCATTCAATCGTCAATACAAAATAATCGCTCTGTCACGTCTTCGACGTCGTTGCAATTCCCGCACGACTCAAAGCTCTAAGAACTTGGGGCTAAGCCCGATCCACAATAATAGTAGAGGGTCTCAATCTAAAAATAACATATATACGAAAATTGAAAGCATGAAAGCATAACATGGCATGACACCAAATGATAAACAAACATGCATATAAATATCATCATATAACAAACATGACTCATGTGACAAAACACCCTAATGCAATGCTTATATGTTAGTGCTCATGATTCATAAATGTCCACACCTTCTTCAATATGCGTAAATCATAAATCTATTGCCTCTCACAAGCCAATACTAATTACCAAGATGCCACTTATCATAGATCATCATGATTTACTAGAGTGCAGTCTATCACATACCTACACGACTCAAAATCTCCCGTAAGAATAAGGTGCCCCAATCAACTCAAGAAACCACACCATGACCCATCATCTTCACCATTAACTATGAAATGTATGAATATACTATGACTCTTCCACATCAATCATTATGTAAATCCAACTATTAAAAGACTCCCCTTTTAATACTCGTTAAACACATATAATTTTTAATACTTTTTCACAGAGCATACTCAAGACATATTTTTCATCAATAAAATTTATAACACATATGTTATAAATTATGAATATGTAATCACATCAAATACAGAAACAATTGTGTGCATATTTATTCACCACAAGCACAAAGAACATGTATACTAATACACTATATATTCTAGCATATCTAATATCATTAGTAAGGACCCTTACCTCGACAGTACTTTAATACATAAGCAATGTATGCTACGCCAGCAGACCTAGCTAACAATTTCAATAACGCCTCTCAATTTTCTTGTACTTTAAACTAATCAATCAACTTAATCAATACAAGTTTCTAAACCAACCCCCAAATGAACCCTAGGTTCGGCCACTATCCAAATCAATTAGGGTTTGACTTTTCTATTAGGTTCACTAACTTCATAAAGACTTTAGTTTAAGTTCTTTGACGAAAATGAATTTCAAAATCATTATGCTACACTTTGAAATTTTCGAAATTGTGTTTCAAACTTATTAAAGTTGAACTCAAATTTTTGTCTTTAACAAATATTTTCTTAACAAAATCAATCAAAGACAAACATACCTATATGGTTTGAAATTTTGATGGAAATCAACCTAACAATTAATTAACATTATCTTTTTCTCATATTATAAATTGAGTGAAGACACATTTTAGTTAATCAGAAAAACAAATGTTACTTTTAGTTATGGGAAAAATAAATATAAATATTAATTAAGATTAATGAATTATTTAGTAATTAAAAGTAACTTTGTGAGTTGATAAAGATAATGTAGAAAATAATTATTAACAAATAAAAATATATGAGTAGTAAGATAACCTGTCAAAATAATATTTAATGATGATAAAACAATAATGTGAATGTTATGTTTTGATGATGTTAATGTTGAGTTAAATTTTCATGATAAACGAGTCGCAATATGCTCTAGGTGTGTCATTGATGAGAAGTTTATCTGTTGAAAATGAACTCACTTTGCAATACGGGATGAGTGTTGTTGATGGTGACATTGTTGATAAGATGATATGTTGTAAATTAACTTAAGTCGTCGTATAGGTTGAGAGTCGTTTGACAATGATAATGTCTTTTATGTTTTCATATAGATGGCATGTTGGGGGTTAGTGTCGTGATAGAATAAGAGAAGACAACTAGATTGAGTTTCAAACACAAACAATAAATGAGGTGAGTTTTGAACTAGTGTTGATAGTATAATATAAATAAAAACACACAAACAATCATAACAAATTGTATCATAACATATTCTGATATATCAAAATATTCAAGTAAAACCAATATATCGTCATATCATCACATCATCCAAGAAATATTATAACCACTTTCGAAATACATTAATCAGAATAAAATAATCACAAAAAAATGCAATGTTATGCATAAGCTTAGACTCTACTTCTTCAAAATTTGGTACCATTCTAACTCTGGCGTACTTGGTTAGGAGGCTTGGTAGTATGCCACCATGCAAGAGGACGAATAATTTTAATTGGCCCTATCCTAATATATCTTTTCAACTCAACATGAGACACATATACACGACTACTAGGATAAATGTGTGTTGTATGGTAGCTATCGAAATTTGGACGGCTACCTCCAAGTCCCCTAACAAAACATCACCCGAATACCTACAAGGTCTAACAATCTTACCTTAAAGCTCAACAATATACCACCATGATCAGGCTCATTTAGTTGTACTTTCCCAATATCATTAAGCTTGTCAAATCCTACCTATATGATGACAAGATAATCTCTGATTCAAAGAAATAACTAGTTTCTCCCCTCGTTGACATTAGATACTCCATTAAGAGCATCATCTTACTACACCAAAATATGGATTTTATAGTACACATTTAACAACACTTGTTAAGTTAAAGCGTTGTTGTATTATATTTAAAAAATACACGGTGGCTAAGACAAACTTTTTTTGAAAGCTTTGTCATAGGTATTGATAGTTATATATAATAACAAAGCCTATGACAATGTTTTTTTTAAAAAGCGCTGTCATAGGGTCAAAATAATTATAGAATATTTATAGCACTTTTTCTACAAGCATTTTTTACAGGGTCATATAGCGCTTTCATATGATCTTTTAAAGTGGTTTCTTAAAAAGCATTGTCGTATGGTCAGGATCTGTTAAAAAATATGTTTGGACGATTGTTTTAAGACTATCCTAAAGTTCCACTATAAATCTCATTCACAGTTATTTGTTGATCATATCTAACATATCATTCCCTTTTATTAAAAATACAATAAAATAAATTTACACTACACCAAAATTTAAAAAACTATATTTTGATTATTTTATAAAATCAATCATTCGCTAAAAAATCATTCCCTTTAATACTTTTAATGTCTATTATCAAATAAAAAAATAAATGAAAAAAATATGAATAAAAAAAATATGTATTTATTTATTTTACTATCAATATACCAAATAAAAATGTTATTATATCATAGATTTATAAATAAATATTTTATTATAAGTATTTATTTGTAAGATATTTATTTATTAAATATACATCTTATTATATCACATATTTATAAATATTTATATATTAAATATGTCTTTATTTATTTATTTATTAATATATAATAACCAAATCCTTTGAAAATAGGGGAAAAAATATTTACAATGCTTTTTCTATAAGTAAATATTTTATTATAAGTATTTATTTGTAAGGTATTTATTTATCAAATAAATATGTGATTATATCACAGATTTATAAATTTTTATATATTAAATATATTTTTATTTATTTATTTATCAATATATAATAACCAAAGCCTTTGAAAATAGGGGTAAAAATGTTTACAACGCTTAATTGATTTCTTCACTAAAGGTCTATGCCCAAACTAAGGAAACATGGTTTTTAGATTCTCTTGAACGATTGCTAGAGTTACATAATAAATCCCTTAGTGAAAGACGCTGAGTTCTATGTGGGCTCTGTGAATTAGCATCTCAGTTCTCAAGTACTCTATTTCTTTAGGATTTTTGTATGATTACTTTCTGTTAATTTTTTCTCTCAAGATATTGTAGTTTTCTTTTGTTTTGTTTCAATATCGAAAATATTGTGAATTTATAGACAGATTATACAACACAATGAAGTCACAAATTCTCATAATCTTAATTGTTATTTTGGATGTGAATATATTTAGAGTTTCAGGGAAGGAACATTTATTGGCCAATCCATGTGCATGCTATTCTGTGTCTTCTGGTTGCAGTGGTTTATAACGGTTAACTAAAAGATATATGCTTAGATCAAAATAATGAATCATGAAAACTTATAACTGAAACAACTTATTTATTTTAGTTTCCAGGTTCTAATCTTATTAATGAGCGCACTTTTATGATAGAACCGTGCACAGAACACTAAACATAGTTAATTTTCATTCCACTGCTCCATAATATATGTTTGAGTGAAATTTTGTAATTTGTATCAATGTTAATGTTGCTTTATGTATTTTATGTTTACAGAAAAATAGATTAGTAATACAATATGATATACTAACAGCTCTGATACCATGTTAACAATGAATGAGGAATATAATAAACATCAGAAATAGAAAGGTTAGGTTTGGAGACAGAACCAATGCCTGCTAGTGGCATAGGAGTGCCATCAGCAGTCACAACTGATACAGACGAGGCAGGTTTCATATACACAAAAGATTTATCATCGTATGTCATATGATGAGATGCTCCAGAATCAAGAATCCATATGGAAGGAGATATACCTGACATACCAGAGGAGTTCAAACCTTTAGAAGAGGTGGCAGACATTGCATGTGATTGAGTGGCAAGAAGTTTTTGAAGTTGTTCTGCAATATCAGATATTTGGGAAGCAGTCTCAGATGAGTATACAGAACCAGAACTAGAGCCAATGGTAGAAGGAGTAGAAGCAACAACATTGGACGATGGTCCCCTAAAATTCTTTTTATGTGTTCTCCCTAATTTCGGACAATGTGCTTTCCATTGACCTTTTTCTTTGCAAAATGCACATTCATCATTACCAAGTCCAACCCTCCCTTGAGATTTTCCTTTTTGAACAGGAGCAACAAAAACAGATGGAGAAGTTGAGTGAATTCCCTTATCTGACACACCAGAATGAGTATGAAGTCTGATTTCTTCTGCCAACAATTCACTAACTACTGATTCAACATTAGAAAGGGGGGAACGATGCAAAATACCCCCACGAAGGCCCTCAAAATCATCACGAAGAGCCATTAGAAACCAAACCACACGTTGCTCATCTCTTTGATCAATGTATGCTTTGACAGCTTTCAACTCAGGTGATTCCATAAGAGCCAATTGATCCCACAGATTAGTCATTGCCGAATAGAATTCTTGAATGGTCATATTGTTCTGCTTAAGGGCTCTAATATCACTTTCCAACTGATAACGTTTTGCAAAGTTAGACTGAACATACAAACGTTTCAAGTGATCCCAAATCTCTTTAGCAGTATCATATTTTGCTAGTTGCACTCCTATAGACAACTCAACAGAATTATTAATCCAAGTAATAATTTTTGAATTACTAACATTCCATGTTTTCAGATCTTTTGCATATTGAGTTTCATCCTTTTTAACGGTAGGCTTAACAGAAGTTCCATCCACAAAACTCCACATATCTTTTCCAATCAAATTTTTTTTCATCAAATAACTCCAATAAGAGTAATTTTGTCCATTGAGGTGAACACTAACACTTTGAAGAGAATCATCCTCAGCACCAGCCATAACAAATAATGACAGGAAAATACGACAAACACAATCACTGAGACAAAATAAATTAGGGATAACCTGCTGCTGTGCGAGCGTGATTTCTCCCCCTCCAACGAAGACCTGAATGTTGCGAACCTACTGTCCAAAAATCAGCCCGATCCAACGGTTAACGAATGCGCAATCGATGTTTTTCTGAGACTGATTTAATAAAATCGGGAATAGGGTTACTGTTCTCTTTTCTCTTTTGGTGGTTGTCTTTTCTATCAAAATAATCTCTCTCTTCTTTATAATAGATCCCAAAATCAACCAAAGCTCTGATACCATGTTAACAATGAAAAGAGGAAGAAGATAGACAACCAAGAGATAACCACTCTAGGGTTTCATAACATAGAATGAACAAAACTTAAGTTAATAGGGTTACAATGAGTATATATATAAAACAAATAGAAATATCTAAAATACCCTTACTACTAAAAATATCTAAAATACCCTTACTACTAATATATAATAATATTATCTAACAATGACTAGCTAAGTAAAAATCTAATAGACTAGTAGTTAATTCCTCATCAATATATCGCAGTTGTTCTCTATCAACATTTTGTCTCTTGCATTGTTGTCTACCATCTTATGTTGCATCAAGCACATCGAACATTAAGCCCAAAATTAATCAATATATATTTTAAAATTAATTATTTAATATTCTATTTCATTAATAAAATAGTATATTATAAATTTTGGGGTGTTACACATGGAGGATGTTAGTAGAAAGGTGTTACGTGGAAGGCGAGATTGATAATGTTGTGATGTTCTGGTTCTATAATCCAATTTGTTGGGAAATAGGTGGATTTTCTGTTTGCATTAACTCAAAGTAGTTGGATCCATTTGAAGGAGTTAGTTGATGATTAGGTACTTGTATTACAAGAGACTCTAGGATATGTTATATCTGCATTGTTGTTATATGATTGTATATGTATTAATGTTGTGCGAGATGTGCCTGATGAATTTTAATCAAATCTAATATTAATAATAATTTATAAGAGATAAAATAATGTTGTATGTTGTTTGGGCGTCGATTATGCTCATTTTATATGTTTTATATGCTTGTGTTGAGATTATCACTATAGAGACCAACATTCTCGATATATGCTTCGGTGTAAGGATCTTCTCAAAGTTCTCAAAATATGGTGTCAATGGTTATGGACTATCAATCCTTCTATTCTAGTTACATTAAATCCTGACAAAGTGATAACGGGTTTTAAGGTATTTTTGTAATTATAAAAAAGTTTAACTGATACTTTTTACAAGTTGTATAATATGTTTTAGATTAATAAAAGTATTTCATATTCATCAATTTTTCTTATCATTTATGTTTCTTCTAGAAATCTAAGTAAAGGGTGTCACAAATAACCCAACCCATATACCTATTAGAATTGAATTCCTACAAGTTTGGGCGAACCCAATTTCCAAAAATAATTATAACAAAGACTATCACACTATAAGAAAAACACTAATTAAATATTTCTCATTTGAGCTGGAGATAGTGTTAGACCAGTTTTTCAACTTTCACAAGTATGAATATGACTAAGTCAAATTCAATATTTTATCCTTTGACAAAATCTGAATCATATATTTGCAAATGATTCTTGGTCATATCTTCTTGTAAATAATTCATATCTTCTTGTTGATAAATATTTATCAAATATTCTTATAAATAATTCATATATTCTTGTAGATAAATCTTGATCAAATCTTTTTGTAAATAATTCATATCTTCTTGTGATAAATCTTGATCAAATTTTCATGTAAATAGTTCATAACTTTTTTTTAGATAAATCTTGATCAAATCTTTTTGTAAATAATTCATATCTTGTGATAAATCTTGATCACATCTTCTTGTAAATAACTCATATCTTCTTGTAAATAAATCTTGATCAAGTCTTCTTTGATACTCTTTGAAGTCAAATATATTGTTATCATCAAATACTTTTGTTAACATCAAAACTCTAAGTATAAAATTAACTTGGTTCCAACAATCTCCCCCTTTTTTGATTATGTTAAAACTGTATTTATGATAACAACATTTATTTTAAATACTTTGACTCCCATTCATATAAGACTCTCCTTAAGTCTAAGTATTTTTCTAAGTAATTTTTCTCTCACATTATCAAACATCTTTCTCCCCCTTTTGTCATGAGACAAAAATATTTGAAAGTGAAACTTGTCTCTTTTCTATTTTTTTTTCTTTCCCTTTTTTAATATAATGAAAAGAACATAAACATAAAACATAAATTTTTTTCCTAAGTACGAAGAATGAGGTTTAGGTTTTTCTTGATGAAGTCAAACCTATCTTCAACTGATGGTTTGGTGAATATGTCAGCCCATTGATGTTTGATATCTACAAACTAGATATTAAGCACACATTTTTGAACAAAGTTCCTAATGAAATGGTGTTTGATTTTTATGTGTTTAGCTCTATAATGAAGTATGGGGTTTTTTATTCGACAAATGGCAAAAGTGCTATCACAATAAATGGAAACGTTGATTTATTGGATTTTGTAGTCTTCTAGTTGATATTTCATCCAAAGTAGTTGAGAGCTACAAACAACTGCTAAAATGCTCTTAACTTAGGATGTTGACTTGGGAATTATGACTTATCTCATACTTGACCAAGAAATTAAGTTGTAACCTAGAAATGTGAAGTTTTCATTTTTGAATTTTCTCTTAAGTTTATCTCGAACATAATCAGAATCACAATACCCACTTAGATTGTACTTAGAATATTTCTTGTAGAACAAGGTAATGTTGGAGGCGCCTTTTAGATTCTCTTAACAACAATTAAATGTGATTCCCTATAGTCAACTTGAAATCTTGCACATACACAAACATTAAACATGATGTCAGGTCTGGAAGTAGTAAGGTAAAGTAAGAATTCTATAATTCCTCTATAGCTTTTCTGGTTAACATTTTGGCTTGATTAATCTTTTTCAAGTGAATAAATAGGGGCATTGGTGTAGCCATAGGTTTGGAATCACTCATGTTAAACTTCTTGAGAAACTTTTTTGTATATTTAGTTTCATGAATGTATATAACTTTTTGACTTTGCTTAATTTGTATCCCTAAGAATAACTTAAGTTATCCCATCATACGTATTTGTAATTCAAGTTGCATCTATTTAGAAAATTATTGACAAATAGTGCCATTAGTAAATCCAAACATAATGGCATCTCCTATTTATTTTTTTGAAAGTGTATTATCAACTTGTCATCTTTCAAAGTTATTTTTAAGCAACAAGTTATTAAGTCTATCATATCGTTCCCTACGTGGTTGTTTTAGATCATACATAGAATTCCTAAGTTGAAAAACATGATTTGGAAATTAACTTTCAAAACCAAGAAGTTGTTTAAGATAGGCAGCTACTTCATTTATATAACCATTCAGAAAAGCACTTTTATCATCCATTTTAAATGATGTAATGTTATTATTTGCACCAAAATAAAGTAGGATACGAAAAGCTTCTAACATGGCCACTGAAACAAATGTCTTAGTGTAACCGATGCCCTTTTGTTGATTGTAGCCTTGTGCGATAAGTCTTGTCTTGTTTCTAACAACTTTACCTTTTTCATTTAGCTTGTTTCTGAAAACTCATTTGGTTCCAATAATTTTCTTCTTTGGCCTAGATACTAGATCCCAAACATCATTCGTCTTAAATTGATTTAACTCTTCTTGCATTGCAAGAATCCATCCATCATTTTTCAATGCTTCACCCACAAAGGTAGGCTCAATTGATGAGAGTAAGCCAAACAGAGTGGTATCTTTTAGGGATTATCTGATCCTCAAATAATGATTTTTACTTCTAATGATTAGAGTTTCAGGATTAGACGAGTTGTACTTCCATCCAGATCTTCCTTCTAACTTATCTGGATTGTTTTAGACTTAATAAGATTCATCCTCTGAAGATTTGTTATCTTCTTCTGATTTGCTTATATCCTCTTATTTTTCAAGTTCTTTTGGTTTATCTACATCTACTTCCTATAATTCATATATACCTGCACTATCATCATCTTTCTTTGAGTTTTCAAGGCCAAAGTTGTTTGCATCAAATTGAACATGTATGGATTCTTCCATTATATGAATTTCCCTTATAAAAACTCTATAAGCCTTTGATCTTTCAAAGTATCCAATGAAGGTACACTTTTAAGATATACAATCAAATTTACATTTCCAAATTCATTTGGTGTTTTATTCAATATAGATCAAATTAAGACTTTATTTTGAATATAACATGCAATGTTAATTGCTTCAGCCCAATAATATTGTGTAACCTTCATCCCATTTTAAATGGTTCTTGCCATTTCTTGGAGTGATCTATTATGTCTTTCTACCACTCCATTTTGTTGGGTTGTTCTAGGAGAGGAGAAGTTGTGGAAGATTCCATTCTCATTACAAAAACTTTCAAATAAGTCGTTTTCAAATTCTCCTCTATGATTACTTCTAATTGTTACAATCTAATTGTAAAATGTGATAAATACTTTGTGGGATTCATGCTTACTTCTTAAGAATTTTACACATGTCCACATAGTGTAATAATCTACTTTAATAAAGCCATATTTCTTTCCACTTAAAGAGGATGATTTCAATGGCCCAAAAAGATCTATGCGTAATAACTTAAGGGGCTTTGAGGTAGAGACCTAGTTCTTAGGGTTAAAAGAGTTCTTTGTTTCTTTTCCCTTTTTACAAGCTTCCCACATATATTTTGTTTTCTAACTAAGCTTCGATAGACCTCTGACTAGTTGAAGTTTATTCACTGTTAATCTAAGGTTTGCATGAACTAATCTTTTGTGTCAAATTATTTTCTCATCATTTACTAACATTAGACACTTAACCTCTTGTTTCTCTAGAGTAAACAATTTTATCTTATAAATTTTGTTTTGTCCCTAACCTGTAAAGATTACAAATCCATCATTTTGACTAATTGTCTTGCAAATTTTTTATTAAGTATAATATCATAATTATAATCAATTAATTGACTAATACTAGATATAACTCTTCTCAAGTACTTTGCTTTGTCCCTGACCTGAAATTGTTTTGTCCCTAACCTGTGAAATACAATCATATTAGGTATTCAAGTACATTGCTTCGTGAATGACATTGATCTTCTTCACATCATCAGCAGTAGTATAACTCTTCTCAACTATCTTTAATCCTATGGAATATAGAAAATGTTATTTCAATGTCTTCATCTTCTTCCATCTTGAACAACTCATACTTTTTGATAAGGAGGTTGACCTTTGCTTCTTGAAGTTGCTTGCTTCCTTCATAGGTAATAATCAGACTATCATAAATACATTTTTTGTCTCTTTGTTGGTGCATTTATTATGAATATTCTTGACGAATGATGCATGATGTGCAACTTCTTCTGATCAACACCCATCCTTTTATTTGGAATCTCAATTCTATCATTATTCTTTGGAGCAGTATAGGTATCTTCCACCAAGTCCCAAAGTTCAGGATCTTATGAAATAAAGAAACTCCTCAGTATATCTTTCCCGTACTCAAAATGATCACCATCAAACAGAGGTGGTATGTTGATGTTTCCTTCAACAACTTCTTCACTGAATCAAGACATGTTGAACCATTGGATCTTTCCAAAAATACTGTAAAGTGCTCAACCTTAAATTGAAGGTGCAAACACGAGAAGGGGGTTGAATTGTGTTTCACTAAGTTCATAAATTTTTCATTATTTGATTAAACTAGTTCAGACTTGAATTGTATCTTCATCCCTAGCTTGGTCAACCATGATCTTATTCAAAAATAATTCTAAACAAGATGTTTTGTTTTGATATTATGTTCTTTAGCAAATTATTTATTTTTGAATCCAATTTGAGCAGTTCTTCTAGATTGATTATGTTCATATTTTGTTTAGATTGAGTTTATAAATTCTTGAGATTGATTATGTTTCTATTTTGTTAAGATTGAGTTTGTAAATTCATCAAGTTGATAGTGTTCGTATTTTGTTAAGATTGCTTTCGCAGATTCTTCAGATGAAACTTCATTCCTATTGCTTGCTTTGGTCTGGGCGGTAACATAGTCTCGGATCGGTTCTTGAACTTTCACAAGTAGGAATATGACTAAGTCCAATTATGTATTTTGTCCTTTGTTAAAATCTAAGTCATATCTTTGCAAAAAATAAATGTATATTCTTGTGAGTGTTTCTTCTAGTAAATAATTCTTGATATATTTTTGTGTAAATAATTCATATCTTCTTATAGATAAATCTTGATCAAACCTTATTGTAGATAATTCATATCATCTTGTGATAAATCTTGATCGAATCTTCTTAAAAATAATTCATATCTTTTTGTAGATAAATCTTGGTCAAATCTTCTCGTAAATAATTCATATCTTCTTGTGATAAATCTAGCTCAAATCTCTCGTAAATAATTCATATTTTCTTGTAGCTCAAATCTTCTTGTAAATAATTCATACCACGGCATCTTCTTTTATCAAATGAAGCCATCATCGCTTCAGTTTAGTTCGGTTCAGTTTTCTCAAATGGTTTTTGTGGTTTAGTTTGGTTCAGTTCAGTTTTCATTTAAAAACAAATCGTGAACATGTCTAACTATGAGTTTCAGTTTTTATGAATTTGATTATAAACTTATATGGTTATATAATTTTATGCTATGCTAAAATAATATTATTATGTGCTGAACTTGTTTGAGTTTGTATGAATTTTATATGATATCAAGTGACTCAATTACTAAATTAACTAACTAGTCAATTAGTTGTTACTTTCTTGCTGAAGCAATTCCTACTGTCCTGTTGTTTAATATATATATATATATATATATATATATATATATATATATATATATAACTTAATCAAATAAATTTGTTGATTAGAAAATGAAATATGATTTGCTAAAGGATCAAACCATATGAATTATTTCATATACAAAATTAACAAACATATCGCATAAAATACTTAGAGTTGGATGATAATTAATTATGTAGGAATACTTGAACAATTAATTAAGAAAACTTCATCAAATTAAACATTTGATTAAAAACAAAATATTTTAAATTTTAACTAGACCTAAGCATAACAAACATATATGTTTCAATGAAGGAAAAACCTTTGCCTAATCCTTTGCCTATTCCTTCTCTTAACCAACCTGCACCTACAACTACTATTTTTTCGATTAGGAACTAAAGAAAAGGAAATGCATGTGGTGCTAGAAAAACTTATGAGGTTTGGGACCACTTTAATGAAATTCCTGATTGTGAAATTAGAACTACTGCCAGTAAATACTACCCTCAAAAGTATTTTTGTGGAGTTAAGAAACATGGAACTTCCAATATGAAGCATTGCACAACAAGATGCACAAAGTATCCTTTAAATCTAGCAATTGACCCTAACCAAACTATTTTACAATTTCCAACAAGTGAGGGGTCTAGTTTTGTTGTAGCAATCTCTAGATTTAATGTTCAAGCATGTAAAAAAGCATTGGGCGTTTTTAACATTTTGGATGAGCAACCCTTTAAAGTAGTTGAAGGGGAGGGATTTAAGTACTTATGTACTCAATTGAAGCCCCAATTTGCCCTACCATCAAGACATGCTTTAGCAAAAGATTGTTTTCATATGTAATTAGATGGAAAATATAGGTTGAAAGGGTTCTTCAAGACCGATTGTAGTAGGGTGACTATTCCTATAGATTGTTGGACTTTTATTCAAAATCTTAATTATTTGACCTTCACAGCCCACTTTATTGATAATGAGTGGAATTACCAAAAATGAATCATTAGCTTTTGTGTGGTTCCAAATCATAGAGGTGAGACAGTGGCTATGAAGCTTGAGGAGGTATTGAGGGAATGGGGACTTAGAAGTGTGTATACTATCACAATTGATAATGCGTCATCGAATGATGTTGCGGTAGGATTATTGAAGAAAAATGTTATGAAAAAAAATGCATGGCCCATTGTTGGATGAGACTTTTTTTCATATGAGGTGTTGTGCTCACATACTAAACTTGGTGATGATTGAAGGATTGAAAGACTTTGACTCTTCAATTTATTCCTGTAACACCCCGTTTTTCAAAGTGAGGGTGTATTTTTTTTTTTTTTTAAAGAAATTAAAATACAACAGAGAAATAAATAAGGTAAAACCTTTGGGTAAATAATTAAGTCATTAAAATTTACAAGCAGCGGAAAATTTTTTCAAAATATAAATCCAAAGCATGTCCTGATGTCAACAATAGTACAGATACATCCTTTCAACTTAACATCAAGGTAGCCCAAAAGAAAGACATATGTGTCCTGAGTGACAACCTAGTCTGATCATTCTATACATAACAAAAAACTATACGCCTTGAGTAATCTCCACGCGCCCCGTGAGATTCTCCTAACGTAGCTCCAAGCAAGCACTCCCATCCACATTTCCGTCCGGAGGGTACGAACCGGTGGGATCATCCTAACTCTCATCTGAGGGCAAAGCCCAGATTTCCACAATAGTTGTAAAGGGTCACCAACCGAAATTAACAGTTAACACATAACATTTATGTTTTTAAATGCACAAAATACCTTTTCAACTTAGCATGCACCTTAAAAAGATTTTTCATATGCTAAAAGTTCATACAATGCTTGCCAAATGTAAATGAAATCAAATAGAGTTCTCAATCCATCAAGTAATACACAACTGCACAAAACATTGATAAATTAATTGAGCAATCGATTATCTAACTCAAAATAAGAATTTCCACTAAAACAAACGATTGGGAAATCGATTAAGTGGATAATTGAGCCCCTGTATTAAAGCCAATCGATTTTCAAATCGATTTCCTGAAGGTTTTTAGTGAAGTTTGAATTCTAGGCTTAATTCAATCGACAGTTGATTGGGCAACTGATTGACAGCATAGCTGAGCCACTAACTTAATGTCAATCGATTGGGCAATCAACTGGGCAATCGATTGACAGCATTGCTGAGCCACTGACTTAATGCCAATCGACTGACAACATTGTTGAGCCACTGACTTAATGCCAATCGATTGGGCAATCAACTAGGCAATCGATTGACAGCATTGCTGAGCCATTGACTTAATGCCAATCGATTGGGCAATTGATTGACAACATATTCTTCCAAAAATACATAAACTAACTCGATCACATTCATACACAAATCCATATCTTAACACTTAGCACTGATAACGCAATCGCTACAACAACATGAGTTTCGAAATAGTATTGCAACCAAACATGCTATCACCAAATTCCAAAACCTAACACTTAACACTTATAACACAATTACTACGACCTCATGAGTTTCAAAATGGTATTGCAATCAAACATGTTATCACCAAATTCCAAAGCATAACACTTAACACTCATAACACAATACTACAAGATCATGAGTTTCGAAATAGTATTGCAATCAAACATGTTATCACCAAATTCCAAAGCATAACACTTAACACTCATAACACAATACTACAACATCATGAGTTTCGAAATAGTATTGCAATCAAACATGTTATCACCAAATTCCAAAACATAACACTTATAACACAATACCCACACGGACAAGATGAACCAACAATTCACAATTTAACAGGGTGTAGTCTCTCACAGACAAACACCTGTGCAGTCTCTCACGGACAAACACCTGTGCAGTCTCTCACGGAAAAACACCTGTGCAGTCTCTCACGGACAAACACAACTCACCAAGAAACGTAAGTCGTAAACGTACCACCTATCATGGGTCAGCACTGTTTATCGAGGTGCCACCTATCACGGGTCAGCACAACTTACCAAACGTAAATCGTAAACGTACCACCTATCACGGGTCAGTACAGTTTACCGAGGTGCCACCTATCACGGGTCAGCATGATTTACCACAACAAACAATAAGTAACCAAGACATTAAGAGATTCCCCATTCTTAATGCCCAGTTAACTTAAACAATTTTCAAAACAACATTAAGTAACCAAGACATTAAGAGATTCCCCATTCTTAACAACCAGTTAACTTAAACGATTTTCAAAACAAATATTAAGTAAACGAGACATTAAGAGATTCCCCATTCTTAATTCTCATTTAACTTAAACGATTTTCACAAACGAACACACATTAAGTAAACAAGACATTAAGAGATTCCGCATTCTTAATACTCGTTTAACTTAATGGTTTTCAAATTCCGCACAATACAGACTCAAACATATTCACAAATTTATTACACTATTCACGCCAAAACACGACAATTCATTTCTCCACAAAATCATTTTCACGACGACATTAAGTAAACGCAGATATCAAGAGATTCCCCATTCTTAATACTCATTTAACTTAACAATTTTCACAACAACCATAAGCAAATAGACATATTAAGAGATTCCCCATTCTCAATATTCTTTTAACTTAAACGATTTTCAAAACAACCTTAAGTAACCAAGACATTAAGAGATTCCCCATTCTTAACGCCCAGTTATCTTAAACGATTTTCAAAACAAACATTAAGTAACCAAGGCATTAAGAGATTCCCCATTCTTAACGCCCAGTTAACTTAAACGATTTTCAAAACAAACATTAAGTAACCAAGGCATTAAGAGATTCCCCATTCTTAACGCCCAGTTAACTTAAACGATTTCCAAAACGAACATTAAGTAAACAAGAAATTAAGAGATTCCCCATTCTTAATTCTCATTTGACTTAAACGATTTTCCAAAACATTAGTAAACGAAGATATTAAGAGATTCCCCATTCTTAATACTCTTTTAACTCAAAACTGTTTTCACAAACACACATTAAGTAAACAAGACATTAACAGATTCCCCATTCTTAATACTCATTTAACTTAATGGTTTTCAAATTCCACGCAAAACAACTCAAAACATATTATCAATCCACATCAAAACACATCAATTCATTTCTCCACAAAATCCAACCATACACATATCAAATTCCATCAGTATCAAATAAGAACACGTCAAAAACAACGAACACAAATCAACACAATCCACCACTCAAACACACAAGTTTCATTTACTCAAAATCATACATAAATGAGTTTTAAATTCATTTTCCAAGATTCATTCACAAGATAACCAAAACGTAACTCTAAGGTTTTACCCAAATAGCCTTAGATACATTTTCCCCAAATCAATACTCTAACCCTAACAAAATTCTTCTCCATACAACCACATATTAGGCCCTAAATGCAAACTAAAAGTTTGGAAGGAGCCCTTACCTTCACGTTAGCTTCCCTGTTCGATTACGGTACCGCGAGTAAATCCGGTAAAATCTCCGCTCGCAATGCCGCTTCCAAAGTTGGTCCACTAGCACCGTAGCACGGAGGTGAGCAACTTTCCCTTCTATCTCTTCGTGAAACGAAGCTTAGATCTAGAAGAAACGGGGAGATTTGTGTTTGACGGTTTTGAAATCCCTAAATCATTTTTCTTCGTTTTCGGATCAAAGAGGGAGAGTGAAGTTGAGAAGTCCTTGTCCTATCACCCACTATCACTTTTTGAACTCAAAGGAAGCAAGAGCAACGAAAATGGATGAAGATGGAGGAAGGAAGAAAGTGAACACGCGAGGCAACAGGGGAGGAAGAAGATGGAAAATTTTTGTTTTTCTCTCCTTTCTCTTTCTTTCCTTTGTTTTTCCTTTTTCCCTTTTTCTTTCCTTCCCATTTCTTTATATATAAACATACATATATATATATATATATATATATATATATATTAATAATAATTAACAAATATCTCCAAATCTTTAGATATTTATTAAATTACCCTTTCACCCATAACGCATTAAACTCTTCGCAAAAGATTCACCGCAGTAAATTTAATTTATTTATCGACGAGTAATTCTAATCAGGCATCAAAATATCTTTTTTGTCATATAAACTCCAAAATATTAATAGCTTTGGCTAAAAAGCCTCCGAGTTCAAAACCAAAAATACACCAAATTACATATAGTACACTTTAAAATTATGGGTCTTACAATTCCAATCGAAATGTTATGAAGTTTGTAAGATCTTCACCAAAGAGGACTGCAAAGTTTAAGGAAGATATAGAATTTGTTATGCACGCAAGAAACTATTGTGTCTTGATGTTCAAAGTAGGTGGAACTCAACAAATTTGATGTTCAGAGTATGTGGAACTCAACAATGTATTGCTTATTGCATGCAAGCTATAGGCAATACTTTGTAGAACCTTCCACACCCACTAATAATGATTGGGAAAAAGACAAGTGTTTTGTTCAATTTTTGAAGTATTTTTATGATGCAACAAAAGTTTTTTCAACCTCACAACAATCAAGTTTAGAAACGACTTTTCCCCAATTATCTTCCAAATTTATTTAACTTAAGCGCTCATCCATGGACCTCAACATTTGTTTAGCATCAATGGGCAAACCAATGTTTGCAATGTACACCAAATATTGGGGCAATGATTTTAAGATAAATCAGCTCCTTTACTTTGATGTTATTTTGGATCCTCGATACAAGTTAAGGTTTGTGGAGTGGTGCTTCAATGATATGTATGGTGATAAACCAACTAAAAAAGATTTTTTTGACAAGAATAAATGATAATCTTACTAAAGTGTACAAATGGTATAAGCATGCGTGTGATACAAAATCTAAGGCTTCATCTTCTAGTGTTGGTGCATTTGTTTCCCTTTGTAAAACAATTGTTATTGGTCACACAAGCGCACACTTACAACGGGAAAATGTTTTTCAAAACTATTTAATGAAAAATAATTCAACTGATGTTCAAAATGAACTTGAAAGGTACACTAATGAGAAATGTATAGAGTTTGTAGAAAAGTTTGAGATTCAAATGTAGTGGAAATACAATACTTGTCTTGTCGGTATCCATTTTTGTCTAGAATGGTAAGATGGTAAGAGACATCATGCTTACACCAGTTTTTACTGTGGCAAAGGGGAGTGCTTTAAGCACCAGGGGTAGGGTTTTATAGGTATATAGAAGTTCCTTATACCTATAAATGGTGAAGGCTCTAATATGCTTCCATAATTGGTTGAAGTCATCTTTTTACCAATTTAAAGACTTCATATTTGATGAGTATGAAATTTTTGAGGAATTACTAGCTAGTACCCTGCTTTTTAAAAAAAAATTGCATTCAGTGTTATTTGAAATTTTTATAGGTGTTTAACATGCTAATTCACTCTTTTTTAATATGTCATAGATTTAAATGGAAAAGTTCAACTGAAATTGGAAAATTTCCTTCCTCTCAATCACAACCTTCAGGTTGCGTTTAAATTGTTAAAGGTCAAATTTATGTTTGTTTTTTCATAATTATGTTATGTTTTTAATTATGTTTAATTTTAATTATGTTCAGTTTTTTATTTATTATGGGCTTCTTTTTTATTTTATTTTGTGGAGTAACACAACACTCATCATAAATCCTAGCAAAGCCAAGCAACCAACCATGATTTTTTGGGAGATAATTCTGGATTTTGGAACATGTCG
Source organism: Cicer judaicum (assembly GCA_037974835.1). NCBI lineage: Eukaryota > Viridiplantae > Streptophyta > Magnoliopsida > Fabales > Fabaceae > Cicer > Cicer judaicum. The sequence continues at coordinate 13,376,501 of JBBPBS010001102.1, read as the reverse complement.
GCCATATCATTTTGGAACAAAAAGGCTTCGTTGATAAGGCGCTTCATTGAGTTTTAGTTTATTATAAATGATTTCAATGTTCTTTTGGCTTATTTATGATTTATTTGTTCAAGTTATGTTGTTGAATGAGTTTGATAAAATGGAGCAAAAAGATTTGTGAAAGAGCTTGTTGTTGTTAGCACAAATGAGGGTTTCTTTGTAAGTTGTTATTTGATTCTCATTTTACGACATAACTTGTAAATATATTAAATTACAAACCATCGGGATCATACATTTGTGACATTAGACCAGCTTACCATATGTTTGCATCAACTTCTATTTTTGTCGCAATGGATTAAAATTGACAAAAGAAAACCAATGAAAGTTAATATTTGCAAATTTGTTACAATTTAATTATTTGGTATGTAATGCATATGAAAACTTTCTTTAGTTATTTGTTTCAAATTTTAAACATAGATGTCATGGTGGAGTCTCACTACTATGAGAACATAACAAAATTGAAGCAAATTTCTCCCTCTTCTTGGAGTATTTTTCTATAACTTTTGATGTTGAATTAGTTTGATTATATATAGTGTGTTTTACTTTTATTTATCAAACGATGTTAATTTGTTCTATCATTGTCACTCATTCTTTCTAATTTGAACACTGATCTTATTTTGTTTTGTATCTGTCATTGACTCTTTTTAATTTGAGCACTGATGAATTTGTGATTCAATATTAGCCTTAGACTTTATGTAGCTAATGACAAATGATATATACCTTAGAACAATGACACAACAACACTTTGATTGATATTATAAAAAAAATTGAAGATATAAGACAAGTGTGATGTATGATTGACAGGTTTAGCCAGTTTTTTTAATGGAATACAGTTGTATTATATATAACAAAGCCAAATCTTTTCCAATTTTTTTTCAAATAATATGCAAAAAGAAGGCCCAACCCGTTTTTACTCACCCATCCACAACCGACACCCAATGATCCGAACCCAACTTACCCAAACAAAAATATGGATCAGAATGGGCTAATAGATACCAATCGTGGATTGGACCGGATTTACTGTTTTGACCCAAACCCAAGTGCCTTCTTAGTCCAACTCAAGTGTCTTCACATAATTAAAAACCCACTCATAAATATCTTTCTCATCATCAAGTTTGGAACATCTCCAACTAACATCCAATCACCATCCTTGTCTTCATAAGTAGGATCGTAATCAGATCCTTTATAACCTTCTTTTTCAAATAGATCCCAGATGCCTCAGCCTCTTGCAAGTTGTTCTTCCTATAAGATCTTATCGGTGGCCACCCCACTAATTTACCCTTGCCATATCAAAACATTCATCATTAAAAATCAATATTTAACTCAAAATTTTCATATTCTACTATAGAAATGAAAGAAAAAAGAAGTCTTTTATTTTTTTAAGTCTTCATATTAATTTGTTAAAGAAGTCTCTCAATTTTTTCATTCTCATATACCACACTGTTTTTCAACATATCTAGATTAAAAAGTTTGAATAACATATACTAAATATAGTTTATAATATCAAAGACTACATGTGAATAGGAAACGAAAGTTCCTGCATACCGAATATGGATCCAAAAATATTGATTTATGTTTTCAATCTAATTGTCTCATCTTACGTGTTTTATTTATCTTCCCCTACTTATCGCATGGTTGGAAATGAAACATTGTACAATATTTGATAGAAAAATTACACCATAATCTGATCCCTATCAGCTACATTAAAGTTTGTCCTGTTAATGCTTTTAGAACCACTTGCACTATTGTCTATATCTAAAACTGAGGAGATATGAAGTTGTTGGAAGAAGAATAGGTAATTATGTGGCGTGGCCCAAAAGTCTTGTTGCCATAGATACAACAGGTTCAAAACATTATTACTACCAATCTTATATTTTGTACATATATTTAGTATGGAAATTTAGATAATCAATATGTACTTGCTTGATGTTATTTTTTAAATCTCTACTTTGGGGAATGTGTTATGAACTTGATTAGTTTTTGTTATTTGGAATTGTAGTTCGTAGAAAATGGTGATACCAGTGAAATTCCATCATGTTATGTATCTAGTACATTTCCTTTTAACGACAAACAATTTAGAGGAATTGGTTTCATTTTCTTCTAAAATTACATCCCGTTGGCATTTATGTTTTCAGTAATAATTTAGTGGAATGCTGGTTTTTCTGAAATAATATTTAGTTTCACTGTTTTTAGATTCCTACAAATTCTAAAGGAAATGATAAGAAGATTGAGCCTCACAACGAGTCAATCACTTCACCAGAAAAGGTTTGACATATACATCAATTGTATACGAACTGGTTATCCTACTATAATAACTAACAAATTGATCAACCTCATTTTTTCGGATTCAAGCAAAAGCTACAGAAAATGTTAAGAAAGTTGAGTCAAAAAATTAATTTGTCGCACCGCAAATGTAGGTTTATGGTAAAACTAGATTATGGCTCGCGCGTTGCGCGAATATTTATAAGTTTTATAAGTATTATTTTATAATATTACTTTATTGATTTGTAATAATAGAATATGATAAGGAAAATTAAAATTAGGGAAAATTATGTTTATCAAAATCATCTAATTTAATTTTTAAAATATTTTATAAAATTCATATGAAAACTTATTATATAGAATAATTGTTTGACTCATTTTACTTTGATTGTTAATTTATTTTTCAACATAAAATGGTCCTTGTATTTGTTTGATGAAATAAAATGTAAAATCCAAACCCAAAAATAAGATGTAAAAATTTTAAAATATGATTGACTATTTAATATTTTTTATTTAAAAAAAATGTTTATGTTGAATTATATTGTAGCGTAGTCTAAATTTATTTGTTTTATTAGTATTATGTTTTAATTGCGACCATGAGAAGTTGTTGTAAAAAAAAATTATTGAATATATTTCATCAAGAGTTCAAAATTTATTTTATTACAGATTTACGTATACTTTAAATTAATTTTAGGTACTTAAAAGTTTTAAATAATTTAATTTTATGCAATATTTAATTTATCATTTATTTTTTAAAATTCAAATTATCATTATAATATAGAAAGTTAAAATCAAAATATAGCATTCAATTATAAATATATAATTTAATTAATGAAAGTTTAGTGTTAACATAT
>JBBPBS010001102.1:13353720-13372715 GCA_037974835.1 Cicer judaicum | reverse complement strand
TAAATAATTATAAAATAATTTTCAAATAATATTATCATATAGATTTTTTAGAAAATGTAAAGTTGATTAATGCAGAAAAAAAATCGTATTGAATAGTAATGTAGATTTAATGTGAAAGATTTAAGCAAATTTAATGAATAATAATATGACGTTATAAAATAATAATGTAGAATTAATTTAAAAATTTTGAGTAAAAGTTAAGAAATAATATTTAAATAGGAGATATAATATAAAATAGTGAATGATGTATATAATTTATAAATGTTTGCATATGTGGAGTCTTCTGTTTTAAGTATATAATAGATTATAAATTATTATCAAATTATAAAATAATTTATAAATTTATTGTAAATAATTATAAAATAATTTTCAAATAATATTATCATATAGATTTTTGAGGAAATATAAAGTTGATTAATGCAGAAAAAAAACCGTATTGAGTAGCAATGTAGATTTAATGTGAAAGATTTAAGCAAATTTAATTAATAATAATATGACGTTATAAAATAATAATGTAGAATTAATTTAAAAATTTTGAGTAAAACTTAAGAAATAATACTTAAATAGGAGATATAATATAAAATAGTGAATGATGTATATAATTTAGAGAAAAACAATTTAGAAACTGAGTAGAAGCTCTATGGAGACGTACACGTAAGCTTTTCAGCCTACGTGGGAAATGTTTGCATACGTGGAGAAAATAGTGTGAGGTGGCAGTGGAGTCTTCTGTTTTAAAGATATAATAGATTATCATATAGATTTTTTAGGAAATGTAAAGTTGATTAATGCAGAAAAAAAAACCGTATCGAGTAGTAATGTAGATTTAATGTGAAAGATTTAAGCAAATTTAATTAATAATAATATGACGTTATAAAATAATAATGTAGAATTAATTTAAAATTTTTGAGTAAAAGTTAAGAAATAATACTTAAATAGGAGATATAATATAAAATAGTGAATGATGTATATAATTTAGAGAAAAACAATTTAGAAACTGAGTAGAAGCTCTATGGAGACGTACACGTAAGCTTTTCAGCCTACGTGAAAAATGTTTGCATACCTGGAGAAAATAGTGTGAGGTGGCAGTGGAGTCTTCTGTTTTAAATATATAATAGATTATCATATAGATTTTTTAGGAAATGTAAAGTTGATTAATGCAGAAAAAAAAAACCGTATTGAGTAGTAATGTAGATTTAATGTGAAAGATTTAAGCAAATTTAATTAATAATAATATGACGTTATAAAATAATAATGTAGAATTAATTTAAAATTTTTGAGTAAAAGTTAAGAAATAATACTTAAATAGGAGATATAATATAAAGTAGTGAATGATGTATATAATTTAGAGAAAAACAATTTAGAAACTGAGTAGAAGCTCTATGGAGACGTACACGTAAGCTTTTCAGCCTACGTGGGAAATGTTTGCATACGTGGAGAAAATAGTGTGAGGTGGCAGTGGAGTCTTCTGTTTTAAATATATAACAGATTATCATATAGGTTTTTTAGGAAATGTAAAGTTGATTAATGCAGAAAAAAAAAACCGTATTGAGTAGTAATGTAGATTTAATGTGAAAGATTTAAGCAAATTTAATTAATAATAATATGACATTATAAAATAATAATGTAGAATTAATTTAAAATTTTTGAGTAAAAGTTAAGAAATAATACTTAAATAGGAGATATAATATAAAATAGTGAATGATGTTTATAATTTAGAGAAAAACAATTTAGAAACTGAGTAGAAGCTTTATGGAGACGTACACGTAAGCTTTTCAGCCTATGTGGGAAATGTTTGCATACGTGGAGAGAATAGTGTGAGGTGGCAGTGAAGTCTTCTGTTTTAAATATATAATAGATATGTATTCAATCACTAATTTTGTGGAGTCAAGAAACATGGTACTTCTTGATTGTGAAATTAATCTTGATTGTGAAATTGCCAGTAAATACTGCCCTCAAAAGTATTTTTGTGGATTAAGAAACATGGTACTTCTAATATGAAGCATCGCATAACAAGATACACAAATTATCCTTTAAATCTAGCAACTGACTCTAACCAAACTATTTTACAATTTCTAACAAGTAAGGGGTGTAGTTTTGTTGTAGCAATCTCTAGATTTATAGTTCAAGCATGCAAAAAGCATTGGGCGTTTTTATCATTTTGGATGAGCAATCCTTTAAAGTAGTTGAAGAGGAGGGGTTTAAGTACTTATGTAATCAATTGCAGCCCCAATTTACCCTACCATCAAGATTTGCTTTAGCAAAAGATTATATTCATATGTAATTAGATGAAAAATATAGGTTGAAAGGGTTCTTTAAGACTGATTGTAGTAGGGTGACTATTCCAACAAATTGTTGAACTTTTATTCAAAATCTTAATTATTTGACCTTCACAACCCACTTTATTGATAATGAGAGGAATTACCTAAAAAGAATCATTAACTTTTGTGTGGTTCCAAATCATAGAGGTGAGACAGTGACTATGAAGCTTGAGGAGGTACTGAGGAAATGGGGACTAGAAGTGTGTATACTATCATAGTTGATAATGCGTCATCGAATGATGTTGCAGTAGGATCATGGAAGAAAAATATTATGAAAAAAAATTGCATTGTTGGTTATGATTGAAGGATTGAGAGACTTTGACTCTTCAACTTCTTCCATTCGAAATGTTATGAAATTTGTAAGATGTTCACCAAAGAGGACTGCAAAGTTTAAGGAAGATATAGAATTTGTTAGAACTGCATGCAAGAAATTGTTGTGTCTTGATGTTCAAAGTAGGTTGAACTCAACAAATTTGATGTTCAGATTATGTGGAAATCAACAAAGTATTGCCTATTGCATGCAAGCTATAGGAAATACTTTGTAGAAGCTTCCCCACCCACTAATAATGATTGAGAAAAAGACAAGTGCTTTGTTCAATTTTTGAAGTATTTTTATGACGCAACAAAAGGATTTTCAACCTCACAACAATCAAGTTTACAAATGACTTTTCCCCAATTATCTTCCATCTTTATTTAACTTAAGCATTCATCCATTGACCTCCACATTTGTTTAGCATCAATGGACAAACAAATGTTTGCAAAGTACACCAAATATTGGGGCAATGAATCTAACATAAATCAGCTCCTTTAATTATGTTTAATTTTAATTATGTTCATTTTTTTATTTATTATGGACTTCCTTTTTTTTATTTTGTGGAAAAGCACAAGACTCCTCATCAGTCCTAGCAAAGCCAAGCAACCAACCACTATTTTTTGGGAGATAATTCTAGATTTTGGAACATATCGGCCATATCTTTTTAGAACAAAAAGACTTCGTGGATAAGGCGCTTCATTGAGTTTTAGTTTATTATACATGATTTCAATGTTCTTTTGGCTTATTTATCATTTATTTGTGCAAGTTATGTTGTTGAGTGAGTTTGATAAAATGGAGCAAAAAGATTTGTGAAGGAGCTTGTTGTTGTTTGCACAAACGAGGGTTTCTTTGTAAGTTTTGATTTGATTGTCATTTTACCGCATAACTTGTTAATATAATAAATTACAAACCATCTGGATCATACATTTGTGACATTAGACCAGCTTACAATATGTTTGCATCAACTTCTATTTTTGTCGCAATGGATTAAAATTGACAAAAGAAAACCAATGTAAGTTAATCTTTGCAAATTTGTTACAATTCAATTGTTTGGTATGTAATGCATATGAAAACTTGATTTAGTTATTTGTTTCAAATTTAAAACATAGATGTCATGCTGGAGTCTCACTACTATGAAAACAGAATAAAATTGGAGCAAATTTCTCCCTCTTCTTAGAGTATTTTCTACAATTTTTGATGTTGAATTAGTTTGATTATATATAATGTGTTTTACTTTTTTATTAACCGATGTTAATTTGTTCTATCATTGTCACTGCTTCTTTCTAATTTGAACACTGATCTTATTTTGTTTTGCATCTGTCAATTGGTTCTTTTTAATTTGAGCACTGATGAATTTGTGATTCAATATTAGCCTTAAACTTTATGTAGCTAATGACAAATGATATGTACTTGAGAACAATGATACAACAACACTATGATTGATATTGTAAAAAAAAAATTGAAAATATAAGACAAGTGTGATATATGATTGGGAGGTTGAGCCAGTTTTTTTAATGGGACAAAGTTGTATTATATATAACAAAGCCAAATCTTTTTTCCATATTGTTTTCAAATAAGATGCAAAAAAAAAAGGCATAACCCGTTTTTACTCACCCACCCACAACCGACGCCCAATTACCCGAATCCGACTTACCCAAACAAAAATAAGGATCCGATTGGGCTAATAGACACCACCCGTGAGTTAGACCGGATTTACTGTTTTAACCCCAACCCAAGTGCCTTCTTAGTCCAACTCGAGTTTCTTCACATAATTAACAACCTACTCATAAATATCTTTCTCATCATCAACAAGTTTGGAACATCTTCAACTAACATCCAATCACCATCCTTGTCTTCATAACTAGGATCGTTTATAACCTTCTTTTTCAAATAGATCCCAGATGCCTCAGCCCCTTGCAAGTTGTTCTTCCTATAAGATCTTATCGGTGGCCACCCCACTAATTTACCCTTGCCATATCAAAACATTCATCATTAAAAATCAATATTTAACTCAAAATTTTCATATTCCACTATAGAAATGAAAGAAAAAAGAAGTCTTTTATTTTTTTAAGTCTTCATATTAATTTGTTAAAGAAGTCTCTCAATTTTTTCATTCTCATATACCACACTGTTTTTCAACATTTCTAGATTAACAAGTTTGAAAAACATATACTAAATATAGTTTATAATATCAAAGACTACATGTGCATAGGAAACGAAAGTTCCTGCATACTGAATATGGATCTCAAGAGGCTTCTCCCTGATCAAAAAAACATATACATTTTAGTTTTTAAAGGGCGTCGAAGAGTTTAGAAATTAATATTTTGACAAACTTTATGATCTTTCATTTTATCTCAAACATTTGGGGAAGATTTGTTTTAAGTCAAATTAAAATTTTTGTTTTAAGTCAAATTAAGATTTGGGGAAGATTTGTTTCTGTGCACGAAAATTTGTTTACTTGACTAGTGTGTAAAGTAAGCAGTTTTTATTGGTTTTTTCTGTGAGAGAAAGCAAATCAAACTCATTGTTTCGTTTTGTCTGTTAGAATGTCTCATGCTTGATTTCATCATTCACTTAAGAGTTTCTTTCGGTAACTTCGCATGCAAAACTACTCAAATGTGGTGAAACAGAAGCGGTGTTGAATATTAATATTTGTGCAAATAACTTTTCATCCTCAAACTTTAAAGTTTATTTTAATCTCAATATATAACTGATAAGTTCTTCATTCTTGCTTTGTTGCAGAGTCAAGAGGCTTTTCATCTCAACTATCTTGTGATACTAATGGTGACGTTTCTATAAATTAATGGACTTGGATATGCCATTCCTATACTTGGGACTTTTCTTTATTCGCTAAGATACGATTGCAAAGAAAGAAAAGAAAATTGAAGATGAAAAGTTAGAGGAAAAATTAGGGAAAATGTTAGAAAGAAGATGAAAACTGTTTTTTATCACTTGAGTTGTAGTTTTAGTCATGTTTAGATTTAGACATTGAATATGATCTTCAATTTTGGTTTCTTTTAAACTATTTCTGGGATTTTTCTAGTATTGCTGGGTTTTAGAAAATTGTTGGGTTTTAAACTATTTGAGTTCTGATTCTTAAGAGTCGATGATTGATAAACGGATAGACTAATTATTAGTAACTTGTGTTGCATTGGAAGATCATACGATTGGAATTAAAAGATTAATACTTGTCATCAACATTCTAATATGTGACCCACGTTTAACAAACAACATTGCACATTTAATAAAGAAAAAAGACTCATGTACCAAAAAATATAGATATCTATATTGAAAAAGTAACTAATACAATAGTTAATATTTTTCCTATACAAAGGAAATCGGTTAATACATGTAAAAAAAAAGAGTGAAACTAATGAATGGCCCTGCGACATAGAGGACATGTCTTGCTAACGTTGAACCACTTATTAATACAATATTGGTGAAATACATGAGAACAAGGTTGAGCCATTATTTTTGAACCATTTGATAAGTCTCCAAGACAAATACAACACATCGAATCTGACTCAATTTTTGAAGAAGACTCTATTTCTATTTCATCAATAGTTGTAGCAACACATTCAATAGAATTTTGATCATTCATATCATTTTCTCTGAAAATTGTAGCATCATGATGCACCTCAAAATTGTTCTCCATGTTGTTTTCACGTTGACCCAAGGGAACAAAATCATTAACAAAGTTATCAAAGAGAATTACATCATCGACCATTGACCATTGAACCTCTCGAACATTGTTCATGCTGCTTCTTCTTCTTCTATTGTTCTCTATGTTGTGGTTGTGACACATGATGAACAAGGAATTAGAGACAATAACGTCATCTAAAAATGACCATTGGTGTAGGTTATTCATCCTTCAACTTCTTGCTATTACAAAGAGTAATTGATTGATTGTAGTAAATTCAATATAGTGAGAGAAAGATAATACACTTGATGTGTTAATGTTGTGGTATTTATAGAATTATATACTCCTTCGAAAAGAAAATTATTACCGTTACTATAAAAAAATGGTTCCAATTCCAATCAATAAAAATATCTGATTTGTTTTGCCCCTTCACAAAAAATAAAAATATCTTTATATGCTTAAATCGAAGATCACAATCTCATAATTTAGATTGAGGTAACTTTAAAAACTATATTGATGAAGTGAATGTGTAACGTAATTATACCAACGGTTCAATCTCGGTGAATGAATATAAATCAAATATATTTTTTTAAAACCAAAAAACATATCTTTTTTTATTAGAACAGCCTGGTCAAAGATCTCATTATTAATTTATACTATACTTTAATAAATTCACCAGCTAAATAAATACTTCTTCCGTTTCTTTTAATTAACATTTGTAGAAAAATGCCATTCATATTTATTTATTATTTTTAAATTTTAATGCATAATTAATTATTGAGTTATTAATAACTTCCTAGTTATTTATTGTAGAGAATAATATATAACATAAAAAGTCATTAAATATAATATGGAAAAAAGAAAAATAATATCAAAAGTAAAAAATATATTAATTATCTTGCTATGTGAAAAAAGCAAGAAAAAAAATTAAAAAGAAATCAACGGAGTATAATTGAGGCATAAATTAGAATAGAGAAATCAAACCAACAATTAATTAATATTATCTTTTTTTATTAATAAGGACTAATTAATTACTTAGTAATTAAAAGTAATTTAGTGATTTGATAAAGATGATATACAAAATAATTATTAATAAATAAAATTATATGACTAATAAGTTAACCTGTCAAAATAATATCTAATGATAATAAAATGATAATGTGAATGTTATCCTGATGTATGATAATAAAATGATAATGTGAATGTTATCCTGATGTATGACGTATCTGTGTTTGTGTAGAAGAAGAAGGCTAATAATTTTAGAAAAAGTTTGATTGATACTCATTACAAGTTGTAAAAATGTATGAGTTTAATAAAAAAAATTATTTGCCTCAATTTTCCTTATTATTTATGTTTCTTTCAAAAAACTAAGTAAAGGATATTACAAATAACCCACTATAAAAAAATTGACGTACCGTGACATGAAAAATGTGTCACTAAAAGTTATAAACTGTAGGTAAAGGTTAATAATACTTTGAGTGACACTCAGATTTAGTGTCAACTTTAAGGGGGCGTCCTGCTACACTTTGAGGACTGTCACTACATGCTCTGAAGAGGGTCACAATATGTTTTTTTATTTCTACCTACAACAATGACTGTCACTAAAACCTAAAAAAATATAAATAAAAATTTAATCTGTTCCTACAGTATTGTCTGTCACTAAAACCTATTATTATTTATTAAAATCAGTCTAAAATAGATCCCAGGCAGGAGAACATAAAAAACAACTATTTAAATAAAAAAAAAAAATCAATCTTTTTTTCTTCTGCATAAGCAATGCTCTTGATTGGGCATTTAAAGCCTGTTTATACAAAAGTAAGAAAAAAAAAAGGCACAATAAATGAGCAAGAAACTCATAACAAGGAACAGGGCTGACTGAATGATATAATATATTGCAAAAATATAAAAAGGGGGGTAGGAAAAGACATCATGGCAGCTCTTAAATACAAATACCCGGCCCAAGTTAACAAGGGGCAAAATTTGCTGTTTCTTAGGGAAATAAAATAAAATCTTCAGATCATGAAATACGTAATATGGGAAGCACCATGTTTAACCTAAGTTTAGCGAATCTACAAAAAATCAACACCGAAAACATCCAGAAAAGAGGAAAAATGGTTAAACACTCGATAGAACTAAAACTTCAATACAGTTATAAGATCTATAAAAACACCTAAGCCAAAATTGAAAGTTACTAAAATAATATTGAAAATTTGAATTAAACAAAACTTACTGTCAATCAACCCTAACAAGCTGAGTAAATAATCATCCACCTAAACAAATGTATTGTATGATGAAATAAAGATTTAAACAACACATTGTCCTGTGGAAGCTATTTATTTAGTTATATATATATATATATAAAAAAAACTTACCAATCCACCTTCATCATCATCAAAGTCTGCAGATTTTGCTGTCGTATCTTGGCTTCCAACATGGTCTGCCACAGACCAAACCTGGTTGATTAAGAGCATTAGTTATTATAAACCCACACATACAAAAGTAAAAAATAAAATAAGGTAAACAGTTCTACCTTGATTGTTCTGCTAGCAATTTCCAATTTTCCATTTAAACTCTGGGCAGCCTTGGCATGCTCTAGATGGGCAAACTGTCCAATAATTGTTATGGAAAAAGGTAAGTGACAGTCTTTTATCAGAAACAACACTATTTTATGTAAGTGTCAGTAACTAACTTGAATAAACCCAAAACCCTTGCAATGTCCTGTCTCCAAGTCAAGAGGCAATTGCACGAGCTCCACAGTACCAAATGGCTCAAAAATCTAAACAACAATAAAAGTCAGAACCTGGTCAATGACAAATTGTCAAATCAAATATTTAATAATTAGTTAAACTCTGACAATAGGCTAAAGCATTGGCAGAAGAAAATGATAAGAAACCAACTGGTATATTGCCGTAAAATAAATATTACAATTATAATTGGATATTTGAGAGATAAAAAACTCTCCCAATGCCTTATAGGCCCCCAAATCAATACAAATGCCAAAATATCCAAACCATATGACTTTCCATAAGTAACTACAATATACACATAAACTGTCCATGGCAGTTACCTACCTAAACTGACCAAGTCAGTTTCTTATTCCATCTTAACTACATGCTAATATAATAATTATTGTAATTATAATTATAATAATATATTATTTATTTACTAATAATAAATAGTCTAACAGAAAAACTACTTTGTTGTTTTTAAGGGTATATTTTCCTAAAATCATTTATTAATTGCCATTGCAAATTCCTTGTAATGGATGGCAGGGACAAAAGATTCACAGAACAGAAAAAAAACCGAAATACCTCTCTCAACTGACTCTCAGTCATATTGAAGTGAAGGTTCCCCACATACAACTTTCTGTCTACAGCTCCATATGGTCCTACCACACCAGCAGCTCCAGCGGTAGTATTAGATTGAACTAGGTTTTTTTCAGCCTCAGAAGGTTTGACCATTACAGGTTGTCCAAGAAGAAGTTGACCAGAAAGAGAAATTGCCATTGGCACCAACATTGCATCATAAAACTCAATAAAACCGAAATACCTCTCTCAACTGACTCTCAGTCATATTGAAGTGAAGGTTCCCCACATACAACTTTCTGTCTACAGCTCCATATGGTCCTACCACACCAGCAGCTCCAGGGGTAGTATTAGATTGAACTAGGTTTTTTTCAGCCTCAGAAGGTTTGACCATTACAGGTTGTCCAAGAAGAAGTTGACCAGAAAGAGAAATTGCCATTGGCACCAACATTGCATCATAAAACTCAATAAAACCGAAATACCTCTCTCAACTGACTCTCAGTCATATTGAAGTGAAGGTTCCCCACATACAACTTTCTGTCTACAGCTCCATATGGTCCTACCACACCAGCAGCTCCAGGGGTAGTATTAGATTGAACTAGGTTTTTTTCAGCCTCAGAAGGTTTGACCATTACAGGTTGTCCAAGAAGAAGTTGACCAGAAAGAGAAATTGCCATTGGCACCAACATTGCATCATAAAACTCAATAAAACCGAAATACCTCTCTCAACTGACTCTCAGTCATATTGAAGTGAAGGTTCCCCACATACAACTTTCTGTCTACAGCTCCATATGGTCCTACCACACCAGCAGCTCCAGCGGTAGTATTAGATTGAACTAGGTTTTTTTCAGCCTCAGAAGGTTTGACCATTACAGGTTGTCCAAGAAGAAGTTGACTAGAAAGAGCAATTGCCATTGGCACCGACATTGCATCATAAAACTCAATATACCTGCAACCTTATCAAAAACTTGTGTCAACTCTTCAGAACTACAATGTACAAACAGTTGCAATCAAAACTTACAAAGCATAGCAATGAGATGCAGGGAAACAAAAACTCTAGTGCAGACACCTCAACCTGAGTATCTTTTGATATATCTGACTCAGATAAAGAAAAAGTTAGCCTGATATAGTAAAAACACAATCTGAAACACATATTTCAATCAAGAAAGAATAAGAAAAGACCAAATTAGAGAGGAAAGACTACATGGAACCACCAATATTGGGAGGAATAGGCAACCAACAATTCATCTTCACTTATGTGTGTGTGAAAAAAATTCAATTCCTAAAAAAAGGAACCAACTTAAAGCTGACAAATTCTAAGAGTCTAAAAAACTAACTGTTTGGATCTGCGTCCCCGTCCATGTTACTGGGGAAGCTATAACTTCAAGCTTCTACATAATCGGACATTTTTTGTGTTTGCGGCCACGGTTCCAAACACACTACAATTCCATGTGCATCCCATCCAACTGGCTATCCCCCTGCCCCCAAAAAAGGAATGCAGGAAAAACTTTTTCGATGTAAAACTTATCACGATAATATACCTCATAGCCAGTTCAAGTGATATAAACTGTAAAGGCTCAACAACATGAGAAAGAAATCCTCACTGTGTGTGTAAGTCAATTGTCAAACATAGAGGAAGCAAATTGGGAAAGGACAAAAACATGAGTGCAAGGTATTCCCATCATCCCTCAGCATTATCGCATTGCTAGTCCATTTAAGAATACAGTTAAACATGATTCTTGAAAATTGAGATCCTAATACCACAATTGTGCATGCATATGAAGAATAAAATATTTTCCAATAAAGTGCATACCCAACTCCTTTAGATCGTCTTGAGTTCCTATCCACGATCAGACGGACATCTCTCACCTGGAAATGATGAACAAGATAAATGAATATAATTGAGGAAATATCACATGACGGAGGAAGACAAGATTCAAGAGATTCACACTAAGGAACCAAACAATTACATCCAGGGGTAAAAAATATTAAAATAGCCTATATTGTTCAATCACTTCAATACAGAATGTTAAGCACAATACAGTCACTAGATAACTTGAAACTGGAGCAGGCAAAGATTATTGATTGTTATCACACTCACACACATTATTCAAAAGTACCGAGAAAAAAAATATATGTATCCTGTACATACTACATATTATATACACTCATGCGATCAAAGGTTCCAATGGAAACATAAATCATCCCCAACATTTGAAATAGTAAATAGATAATAAATTAATGTGAATAAAAATCACACCAAACTGTATGCTAATATTAAAATCAACTAACCTTGCCAGCTTTGGAGAAGAATTCATAAACATCCCTTTCTGTTGCCTTTAAGGGCATCTGTAATCATCACAGCACATAGACAATAATCAGAAAAGGACGCCAAATTCCCTACTATATCAGATCATATAATCATCGACATAAACAGAACAGGCCAACCAATTAACCTGATAGGCAAAAACAGTTCTTTGATCCCTTTCTGGATCTGCCTCTGGCTCCAAAGCTTCTTTCTTCTCCCTAAATCTCCTGCAATTCACATTAAAATTCATCCATTAAAAATATGCATAGAAAATTCATAGCCCTGTTAGAGTAATAGACTAATAGTTCATGCTTATGTGTAGCTTATTTGTATACATGCATAGTCTTTAACCAAGTAATAGTGTTATTGACAGCTAATATGCTGAATTGTAAAATTGTCACTGAATTCTAAAAAATTAAGTAACAACAACCGTAAAAGAGAGTTATGCCTCTATATATGTACCATTTCAAATGCTCTCTTCCAACTTTCACTCAGTTTTTTCTTGATTATCACTCATTTACTCACTCAAGCAAATTCAAACAAGCCCAAAACTAAACCTACTTTGCCAATGTTATGTTCAAAACAGTAATCTTCGTGGGGGGATATGGTCCAATTTCGTCAATCTCACCCAGTGGCATGGTTTCGTAGTTCAAAAAATAGATAGATGTATCCATTTGCACAGGATGATAATGCGGTGCAAAGAAGTAAACAGGGTTTCATATGGATCTTTTGGGTGGTGAAGGTTTTCATGGGTATGCTGCTTGTCATAAATTGTACTAAAGAATTGAATAACCGAGATGCAAAAGGAACCAGGTCAAGCAGATATATTAACGACTGGATTTTTTACAACATATGGTCCACCACTTTCAGCAGCCTTATGGTACTCATCCTCTTCGCAACAACTGAAACAACTCATGATTCTTTCCTAATAAAATTAATTCATAAACCTGTCAGACCATACTAATAATAATTCACTTTTAAGCTTGAAGATATAGTCCATTCAAATAATAACAATATCACTTCTACAGTTCCATGTAGATTCTAATTGCAAAAAACTAGATACATCCTGGTAATATTGCAACATTGAACAATTTAAATATCATGAAATAAAGAAGGAAATAGTTCCATGAAATCTTCACAGCATAATATATCAATGTTCGTCTACAATTCAATAAAACTCATTGCCCTAGTTACAAAACTCAAATCTCAATCGAATGAATCTAATGAAAGCGGATTGAGTCGGTTTCCCCCAATCAGACAAAACTACTATCAAAATTCAAGCCAGTAGTCAAAGTTTGGTCCAAAGCAAAATCAATTTTGTTGAAAACATTTGTTAAATGAAAACCAGAAAGCAACAATTCAATGATTTCAAGATGATTAAGAGTTACTTTTAAAGTAATGCAAAAGCAATAACTAAACTAGTGCATAAAAACATCGATTAAACTTAAATATAGTTAAATAATACAATCACTATAGAAAGTTATTAAGATGCAATCATGCAAAATAGGTGAGCAAATCACTATAAAAGCATCGAGTGAGTTTCATACAGTTAGCCGTGCACCAATTACCAAATTTCAATAGTATTTTCAAGATACTAAAAGCATAAATAACATACAAGTTTCATAATAATGCTAATACAACAAACAAAATGCATGGTCCAAAACAGAATAAATTAGGTGAGCAAATTCAATTGTAACCTGAAGAGTTATATTAAAGCAATGAAGATAAAGCAGCATTCCGCAAATTTATATCACTCACTGGAACACAAGTAATCAACTGAAACTCATTCTGGCAAAGTGGGCAGAGATTAGTGATGGTTGCCCAGTTGTCAATGCAGGCAAACCAGAACCTGTGAAACAAATGAACCATGCTAAAAATATCATATTCCTATTTCAACATGAACACTGAAAAAGAAGGAAAGAAAAACAGCATTTACTGAGAACTGGTAGAGAAAAACACTTAAAACGTAACATAACATACTGGATATGAATACTAATAGAGTCCCTAATACATGCGCAAAGGAAGTCCCCCCAAACATACAGAGAAAGCTATTCTTCTTAAAGATCTTTTAACACAATCCAATTTGAGGAAGAATTACACCAAGTAATTTGAAGGGGCTAACAACAATAGTTTTTGGTGAGAGAGTAAACTACCAATGATCAAATACATAATAAACAAGATAAGAAGAAAGCCTTTGTATCTAAGAGATCACCAACATTACCTATTTCTATTCTTCCGCCAAAAAAAGAACTAGAGACAAACCACTGAACCTCTCAACGTATTCTAAAAATTTCCATAGTACACCCAAATCTCTCATAACTAAATTATCTAACACACCAACAGACCCTAACATTCTCCTATCTCCAGTCCCAACGCCAAGTCACGAAGAGGTAGCAGTGTTGCAAGTCTCGCATGATGCAGAAACCCTAATTGACGCAGAGGTTCAATTGCGAGAATAGGGGAAAAGTCTTGTAAGTCACGAGAAAAACCCTAATTGATGTTCACTCGCCAACACTATTTTTTCCTCATTTTCATTTAGAAATGAGGTTGAGCGAGAGAGAAGAATGGGTTGCGAGAGAGAAGAGAATGTTAAGTGAATTGATGTTTTGCGCAAAAGAGAAAAGAGGATTTGGTCCGCAACTTCTGAATATCATAAAAAAACGAGAATAAACGAAGAAATCGCTGAGTTTGAATCCGAAATTGAAGGAATCCATTGAAGATGGAATCGAAAAAATATGAAGAAATTGGGAAAAGCTTCTTCAACTTCAACTGAAAAACGAGAATCAATGAAGAAATGAGCTTTTTGAACAGAAAAATGAGAATTGAAATTGGAAAAAGCTTGAATGATTTGTGAGATGAAATGGAGAATTGAAATTGAGAATACCTTTTGAACAAATTTGAGAAGAAAATAGAAGGAGAAGAAAATTTGAGAAGGAAATGGAAGGAGAAGAAAAAGAATAGAAAAAGGATTCTGAAATGAAATGGAAATAGGAAAGAAACACAATAAAATACGTGAATATTTTTTAGATTTAAATATTTTATTTTTTAAAAGTCATCATATAGAATAGGTGACACTCTTTTTATAGCTAAAGGAAATTATAGTCACGATAAAAAAAATATCACTAAAACTTGAGTGTCATATTAGATCATTTTTTTTGTAGTGACTCCACCCTTATATAAAATATACCAAAATTGAATTCTCATAAGTTTGGGCGTACCAATGTCACAAAACAATTACATCAAAATAACTAAATAAGTATGTTGTCCGCTTAATAATCACCAAATAAATAAACATTCAAATTTGTGTCATTGTAACGTGAAACATATACAAAATATAGGGTGAATGTATCACTATGACACAATAATACTATAAACATACACAATCACATATAGCACACTATCACATAAAATTATAAATTATTTAATATACTATGTATAAAAAAAAAGACAATGTAATGAAATGTATACTATTTGTAATACTTGTGCTACCAAAATTATTGTGAAGTACTTGGTGAGAATTGGTGAGAAGACGTGGTACTACACAAACATTCAAGTGAATGAACAATCACATACGGTGTCATGTCGTTTCACATCCACTTGACTTATCCTAATACTAATATAAGTGGTCATCAGGATTAAACCATGTTTGCACGGTCGCTCCTAATGTTTGAGAAATTACTCCAAGTCACTTAGAAATTCCCCCTAAAATATCTTCAAGTTCTAATGTACCCCATAGGTTTGATATCATTTAGTGGTATCCTCTGTTTGTATCCTCTGGTGGACGCACTTGTGGGTATAATTTAATGCACTAGTAATTTAATAAAGTGTGCCAAAAATAAGCTAGAAGCGCCCATAATCAGAGGAAGTGCGTCCACCAGAGGATATCATAAGAGGATACCACTAAATGATATCACCAGAGGATACAAACAGATGATACCCCTAGATGATACCACCAAAATAGTAGAGGTCACGATCTAAAAACAACATATATACGAAAATACAAAGCATGAAAGCATAACACGGCATATCACCAAGTGATAAACAAACATGCATATAAATATCATCATAAATATATTGCCTCTCACAAACCAGCACTAATTATCAAGGTGTCACCTATCATAGATCATCATGATATACTAAAGTGCAGTCTATTATATACCTACACGACTCAAAAATCCTCGTAAGGATATGGTGGACTAATCAACTCAAAGAACCACACCATGATCCATCACGGTCACCACTAACATTGTGACCCATCATGATCACCACTATCTATGAAATGCATGAGTCTACAATAATTCTTCCACATCAATCATTATGTAAATGCAGCTATTAAAAGACTCCCTTTTTAATAGTCATTAAACACTAATAATTTTTAATACTTTTTCACATAGCATACTCAAGACATATTTTCATCAATAAAATTGATAACACATATCTTATCAGTTATGAATACGTAATCACATCAAATACATAAATAATTGTGTGCACATTTATTCACCATAAACACAAATAACATGTATACTGACACACTCTGCATTCAAACATATATAATATCCTTAGAAAAGACCCTTAACTCGATAGTACTTTATTATACAAGCAACTTACGATATGCCAGCATAACCTATCTGACAATTCCAATGACACCTCTCAATTTCCTTGTATCTTAAACAAATTAATTAACTTAATCAATACAAGTATCTAAATCAACCCCCAAATGAACCTTAGGTTCGGCCACTATCCAAATCAATTAGGGTTTGACTTTTCTATTAGGTTCCCTAACTTCAAAAATACATTGGTTTAAGTTATTTGACAAAAAACAAATTTCAAAACAATTATGCTTTGAAATTTTTGAAATTGTTTTTCAAACTTATTGAAGTTGAACTCAAATCTTTGTCTTTAACAAATATTTTCTTAACTAAATCAATCAAAGACAAGCATATACTTACACGTTTTGAAATTTCGATTAAATCATCAATCAATTTCATAAATTTCAACACTTTAATATTTGAAAAACTAGTAGAAGATTTGTATCATGAAATCTTATAAAAAAAACTTAGATACTAAGAGTTTCAATATTATAACTATTCAATATCACGATTTTTCCAATTTGACATTTTTTTCAAACCTTAATCTTTATAAATTATGTTTTTTATATAAACTTTGACATAAAAACTACATTTTCTCATCAACACCAAATACTTTCAAGTTCACAATTTTCTTTTAAGTCTCCAACTACAATCTTCATTCCTAATAAAATCTCATATCAAAACCCAAAATTATAATCAATTATTGTTTTTCAAAATACCTAAATACTTTTGCAACCTCGAATTTTAGCATAAAGTTGATATCTTTACTATAAAAATCAAAACTTTTAACTTCCAAACTTAAGATTGAAACTTTGTTTATAAAGTGAATATTTCTCTTTTAAACCTTTTTTATATACAAAGTTTGAACCCTTATATATATTTTTTATATGAACTATTCTCAAAGTCATTAAATTTGAAACTTTATTTCTCAAAGTTAAATCTCTCCAAAATTAAAAATTTAATATCGATGACTAAATTTTGTTAGTTCAATCTATAAAGATAGAAACCTTGTTTTCACAAAAACCCAAAAGATAAAACTTTTAATACCTAAATCACAAAGTAAATTTAAAACCAACTTTTTAAAAAAAAATTGAACTCTCTTTCTATATATATATAAATATATATATACCACTCGACTAAAATTCACTTTACTCATCAAAGTCTTTCAAAAAAATTCCATATCCAAATATAGTTTAAAAGACCTTAAATAATCAAGGACAATAACTTATATGGTTTCAAATTTTAAACGACTCTAATTTTTAATTTATACCACAATTAAAAATTACAAGAGAACTTTTTCATAACTTTTTAAAGTTCATAAAATTTTTACTACTTAAATACTTTTGAATTAAAACAAACCACAACAATTCATTTACCACTTTATTTCAAAAATATATTCCAAAATTTTGCCGTGACCTTTTTGTTTCAAAACTTACTAAATCAAACCATTTACTAGTAAACAAATCAACTTAAAATTTCTTTTGAAACCAAATCATATCAAAATGAAACCTTTAACTTCTAGAAATTATGGTTTTTCAACAAAAAATAAATAAATAAATAACCACAACTCAAATCTTATTTCTCTTCCTTTAAAACTTACATGATCATTGACCACATTACTATGACTTATTTTTCTTGACATCAAGACACAACTTTCTTTTGTTTATATTTTTTTAACGCAAAACAAAATAAAATTATAAACACAGGGTAGAACAAAGAAATGAAATTATCATCTTTCTCACTACATAATAGTTGTCGACACAATCACTGCAAAAGTTGTCATCATCTGTTATGCCACAGTAGAGATTCATCTTTCAAATGTTGCGAGATACTCAGAGGAAAAGCAAAATTTCATGAAAATAAGAAGAACATTATATGTCACAACATGTTTGTCGTTTAGAGATTAACTTTGGTTGCATATTTCTTTCGGTGAGTCAGACAAAACTCCATAAACTCCAATTTCAAATCCCAACTTTTTCTTCTAATATAACTAAGAGACTAATCAGTCGATTCTATTCTTGCAAATTAAATTTATTTTAAGCACTTGTTTTTTTTATTAAATTTTTTATTTTAAAAAAGTAAGAGACTAATAAGTAGCTAGTTACTAATGGATGGATAAATAATTGTTCAGAAACTATTTATTATATTTTTAATGTTCAGGGGCCAAATTGTAGAGAAAACGATAGTTTAGAGATCAAATATTAGATGGTTTCGTCACATTAATTAGACCGGATTCAAGTCTTATTAACTTGATTCTTGTTACCAAAATACAAATTTTCTTGGAAAGCCAACCGATCCAAATAATATTGGCAATTAATCCTAGAAGGCTAGAACAATTTATGTCATGACCTTGAGTGCTCCAATCCAACTCTAAAGGTTACATGCAAAAAAGCACAATTAACCCTACTATAAAAAATAAAACTAACGAGGAAAATTTAGATAGAATAAACATGAAATCCGTCACTAAATTTTGTAACGAGTCAATTAGAGAGATTTTGTTTTTTTTTTTTTTTTTTTTTTTT
>JBBPBS010001102.1:13306294-13353710 GCA_037974835.1 Cicer judaicum | reverse complement strand
AAAAAGCACAATTAACCCTACTATAAAAAATAAAACTAACGAGGAAAATTTAGATAGAATAAACATGAAATCCGTCACTAAATTTTGTAACGAGTCAATTAGAGAGATTTTGTTTTTTTTTTTTTTTGTTTTTTTTACTAATTTTCATCAATAATTTATATTTTTCTAATAGTGTGAGAAAAAGATGAAAAATAGTTTCACGGTTTAAAGTTTGTTGAAATTGGGTTCTTATTGTTAACAACGATAAATAAACATAAACATAGAAGGAAGGAAGAAGAGAGGAAAAAAAGAAAAAACTCCACAAGGATTTCATAAATAAAATGAACAAAAGTCAAGGGTAATAGAGTTACAATAAGTATATAAACAAGATAATATAAAAGTCTAAAATACTCATACTACTAATATATAATAATATTATCTAACATATCCCTTCAAACTCACATTGCATTAACATGGAGTATCAATAGTTTGTCAACCAAAAAACTAAAACATTTCATGGAATGCATTGTTGTGAACAAATCAACAATCTATAAGGAAGAGGTAACAAACAGTGGAGTAATGGTTTCATGTTGAAGATGATGACGAGTAAGATGACAATTAATCTCAATGTGTTTGGTTCATTCATGAAAGACCGAGTTATGAGCAATTTGAATAACACTCTTGTTATCATAGTCCATCAGAGTTGGTTCAGAAAGAGATATATTTATATCACACGAAAACCAAAACAACCAAATTATTTCAGCAATTACTACTAGAAAAAACGCTTTTAGAGACCAAATTTTCAGTCACTAAATGGAGAAAATTGGTCACTAAATCCAATAGCGACCAATTTAGTGATTAATTTAACTCAGTAGGTAAACTGTTAGTCTCTAACTGTTGCGACCAAATCAGCGATCGAATTTAGTGACCGGATTTTGTTACCGATTTAGTTTCGAATTTAGTGATTACAATTACATATTAAATCATATATAAAAGTTAAAATATAGAAAAAAATAGAAAAATTAACCAAATTAACTCTATGTTGGGATGTGTTGATAGTGTCACAGGTGTGAAGAGACACTCGAAAACCTCCACAGTTAGATGCTATATTTGTTTCTGCTTATATGCTCATCTTTTTGAATCCTTGGGTTCCCCGATTATCACATAAGGAATTTCAAACATCCTGACCAATCCACCTCAGTTTGTTCATTGAGCTATGAACCTTGTTTAGATTATTTTTCTTAACTGTCGTACCTCGTATTTCAAAGTTCTTTCTAGCCCGTGCATCATCTGGTGGACAAATATAAAGTCTATTATGTGTATATATAAACAATCAGTAGGTTAGCATGTGATAATATTTTTTTAAAGACATAAGATATTATTAGTTAAAATATAAAAGAGAGAATAAATAACACATTATTGTTCTAGTTTTAAACATATTAAAAGTGTCCTTGAAACAATATACCTTAAACTCTTGAAACCACAACTCTCTCGTATTAGTGTATATTTTGTTCCATGATGGCCATGGCTTACTAAAATTACTTTTGATGATATCTCCAATCCCATTTGTTGAAGGATGTGAAGGCAAAAATCTACAAACAATACATATTAGTAGTTATGAAGTTTATATAATATACTTAAATAACTAAAAATATATGTATATATTTACCCTTGTCCATTAAAGTATAAAGTTTGCTTGCCACCATTGCTTTGTGTCTGAGATGCAATGACATTTTCATTGGATCTTGGGCTACACACTCTTTCGGAATGAGATAGTTGTGAATTAGATGGTGAATCTACCCCCTCATATCAAAGGTCGAGGTGTCACATGGATGTTTGAGATAGAGGTGTAACATGAGATGTCCTAGGTGATGGGGTAGTAATAGATGTCCTAGAAATCTTTAAGAGAAGAGAACTATGAGGAAGTGCAACATTAGATGTTCTAGAAGGTGCACCATGAGAACTAGAAGAATGTGCAACATGATATGAACTATGACGGGGTGCAACATAAGATGTCCTAGGAGGATGTGCAATATGATATGTACTAGGAGGATGTGCATTATGAGATGTCATAAGAGGAGATGCATCATGACATGTCCTAAGTGATGGAGTAGTAGTATGAGATCATGTTGAAGGTTATACAAAAGGAGGATTTGCATTTGAACGTTTGAAATGTTGTTTTAATTGATGATTCACGAGAGCTTTTTATTTTCCTTTCTATTTACTTGCTATCTACAATTAATAAAAAAAATACAATTAAAAATGTTTGTAGCATAAAAAAAACAACAAAGTATAGTAATAAATTTTCACAACTCCACAAAATAAAAAATATTAAAATTTAATAATCATTATCTCTACCATCATCGCTACATTTGTTGTGGTAGATGTCGAATTTAACTGCCAACAATCTAACAGCAAAAGACAATTTTGTGTTATCGTTGCATCACGATCACAATGCTTTTGAGTTGCATTTAGTAAATCATAAAACTTTTGATCATCGATATTTTGAGACTCCTCTAATTGTTCATCACAATGCATTTGATATTGTGGTCCAATAACAACATAAACCATGCTTTCAAATCTATTAAAATGATTGTTATGTTGCTCTTGTGCAGATTTTTTTCTTTTAATTTCTAAATGCAACTCTAGATCACTTTCTCCATGGGATGTCCAATACCAATATTCAGGTTTAAACCCTTTGCTTAAAATATGAACCTTAACCAGTTCAAAGTCTAAGAAATCAATATTTTTCAAACATGACAAGGACATCTAATTTCTCTATTTCATATGTTTAGTTGTTGGATTGCAAATGACACAAATTCATTTAATCTTTTAGAAATGCATCATTATACCCCTTTTGACTATGATTTAGCCTATTATACATCCAACTACAACATTGACAGATACCCATTTTTTGTATTATCATCAAGAAAATGCTATACATTATAATTAACAATTTTTAGAATTAAATATCTAGCAAGAAGATATATAAAATAAACCATTTGAGTATTTAACTATCATACTTCCTAAGCACATGTATACACTGGTATTTTCAATAATAGTATGCAATTTAACATGTAATTTCATAATTACAAAATGATTCGTTGCAAAATGCTTATACATAATGAAGCATAATCAAAAAATTACTTTTCCAAAAATCGAATACTCATTCTTATATCTTGTACAGGAAAATTGCCCAGCCTCCTTGCTAGAATGAACATAATCAAAAAAATTAGAAAATTAGAAATAAACAACAGAAGTTAACAAATTGAGTAAGATGTGTTTGCCTTAATAGTCAATACTATTAATGTGTTAAATTAATATAATTGAAAAATGTATCGTTGAAACATATGAGATATATTTCGGTTAATTTGCTATTTTTTTTAGATAGTTCATAATAACTAGAAATTTCAACAACAAAAATGAGATAAGTTCAAATTTTAAATTGAATAACCTTCAATGTTAAAAAATTATTAAGGGAAAAAAACATCAGGGATCAAAACTTTTAATTGGGGTGACCAATTTTTAGTTAACAAGAATATAGTATTAAACTTCAAACCAAATTACTTATAAATCTAATCTAGTTTTCAAACTTTGCGATTAAATTTGCTCGAAAAGGAGCAAATATGATTGCTCATACCATAGTTGAGGCAGCTAGCTACATTTTGGGCAAGTCGTGTCTTTTACTCTTAACATATTGTATTGCCCATTTCACTATTCTTGCAAATGAAATGAGGTTGTTTTGTGCAATGTAGAGAGTTCTTCTACAATGTAGAGAGTTCAAAATTACAATCTTTAGTTTGGTCGCTAGTGTGATTGAAAATAATCAGTCACTAAATCAGTCACTATGCGAAATTTCTAGTAGTGAACAGTGGATGTCATAGCATAATACTCAACTTATGTAGAAAATCAAGAGAGAAAGTATTGTTTCTTACTCTTCCAATAAATAAGAGAGTCTCCAAGAAAGATACAAATCATATCGTGGACTTACGATTTGTCACCAACCCAATCAACATCAGAATAAGCATATAACTCCAACGAGGACGATGATGGAAATAGAAGTCTATGAAATTCAGTTCCTCAAAGATTATGAAGAATACGAAGAAAAACTGCCCAATATACTATAGTAGATGAGACAACAAACAGACGAACAACATGAACAACATAAGCAATATGAGGTATGGTAATCATAAGATACACCAAGTTGTCGACCAAAGTACGGTACAAAGTGGGACATGGTAAATAAACATCGTCCGATAAGGCATATTTCCCATTCAACTCAAGAGCAACATGTCCTGCTCTAGTATTATAAAGACGGACTTGTTCAAGAATTTTAGCAATGTACTTATATTGAGAAAGAATGTAGCATCTAGGAGAGTAGACAACTTCAATCCTCAAGAAATAGCGAAGATTTCCAAAGTCCTTCATCTCAAACTGTTTGGCTAACTGCAATTTCAACTCGTTGATTCCAATAACACCATCACATGTGATAATCGTATCATCAACATACAAAGAAAGTATAATGCAACCATAAGTGGTGGACATTATAAAAAAATGCAGAATCATGTTCACTCAATGAGCTTGTTTAAGACCATACATAGCCTTTTGTAACTTACACACTTCCCTCTGATCATTAGACACTCCTTGTGGAGGGACCATATAGACTTCTTCATGAAGCTCATCATTTAAAAACAATCATTTTTGACATCCATTTGCAAAATATGCCACAGACGAATAGATGCAACTACAATAAGGGTACATATAATGGTTATCTTAGCTACAGGAGTAATAGTTTATTCATAATTGATACCATATTGTTGAGAGAATCCCTTAGCAACAACATGAGCTTTGTAGCGCTGAATCGATCCATCATACATAGTTTTGATCTTGTATATCGAATGAGACTTTATAGCATGTTTTCTAGTAGAAAAAGGTAATGATTTCCAAGTATTTGTTTTGTGCAATGTAGAGAGTTCTTCTACCATAGCCTGTTGTCAAAAAGGACAAAGAATAACCTCTTTATAGGAAAAGGGCTTTGACAAATTGTGAATAGAGGTTAAGAAAGAAGGAAACAAAATTGAGTAAGTGGAGTAGATAAAATTTGGTAACTAAGTAGACTTACAATGACGAGAGGGGTAACAAGGAGGCGGAGACGGAGGATCAACAATCATATGAGATAGTTGGACAACCGGAGGGACAAGAGGGATGTCATCATCTAGAGTAGTAATATTTGTTATGCAATTCTCAACATGTCAAACACTAAAAGCATTATCATTATGATCAAACAGATCAATATAGGTTAGTTCTGAACTATTAGTAATTTGAGAATCAGAGTAAAAATGAATGTGCTCAAGAAAAACAACATTATGAGAAACATAAATTTTTCTCGCAAGAGGATCATAACAACGATAATTCTTTTGACCATTCCCATAACCAAGAAAACACATATGGCAGAACGAAAAGACAACTTATTGCGCTCTACTTGTGGACGAAGAACAAAACAAGTAGAACTAAAGACTTTCAAATAATAGTCATCAGGGATAGAAGTATACACTTTTTCAAATAAAGATAAACCTCATATGACAGAGGATGGAGTTCTCTTAATAGCATGGACATTAGTAAAATCTTCTTCCCTGCAAAACATAAGATAAATGTCAAAAAATTAAGACCAGTTTTTCATAAGATAAACTCAAAAATAAAGAGTGTAATCATCAATAAATGAAACATAATATCTAGATCCATCTTTGGTGAGAATCTATGATAGATCCCAAACATCAGAGTTAACTAAATCAAAAGACCCGTATGAAACATAAATTTGTTTTCTAAACCGTAAAGCTGGAAAATTAGCAAGTTTACAACCACAACAATCTTAAATATCATTGGTTTGTATTTTTCCTAAAGCTCCGGTAGAAGTAAAATATTTTAATCTAGAAGAAGAAAAATATCCAAGGAGAGAATGCAATAAATAAAAACTAGAAAACAAATTATTTAAGCAAAAATTAGACAATAAGTCAGCAGTGGTTGTTTACATTGCAGTATATGGGACTCCCTTGTCATCGAAAACATAAAGTTCCCCTTTGTTTATGGTCTGACACAATCAGTCTCCCGGAATGTGGATCATACACACAACAAGAAGTGGAAGAAAATATAACCAAATAATTGAAATCACATATTTCACTAACATAAGCAAGGCTCAAAGTGAGATTAGGAATATAATAAACATTAGAAAAAGACAAGTTAGGTGTGGAGACATAACCAATGTCTGGTAATGGAATTGGAGTGCCATCGATGGTCATAACCAACACAAATGAAACATGATTTACATACACAAGATTTATCATCATATGGCATATGGTGAGATGCTCCAAAATCAAGAATACATATGGAATAAGATATACTTGACAGATTAGAGGAGTTCAAACCTTTAATAGAGGAGGTAGACTAGAGGAGTTCAAAGCTCTTTAATACCATGTTACCAGTGATAAACACACATAAACATAGAAGGGAGGAAGAAGAGAAAGAATCCAACTGAGATTTCATAAACAAAATGAAAAAAAGTCAAGGGAAATAGAGTTGCAATAAGTATATATACAAGATAATAAAAAAAAGTCTAAAATACATTTACTACTAATATATAATAATATTATCAAGCACAAAATGTTGTTTTCTTAGTTGATGGTTGAACAAAAACTTTCTTTCATGAAAACTCCTTATGAGCAAGAGTTTTGAAATCAAAATGCATGTTGTTGTTTTAGTGTTTTTCATAAAATTTGGTTATGTGTTGTGTCCTTGTTTTCATTTCCAAGCTTCTGAGCAACAATTTTGAAACTAATTTAAAGCTTCCATCTATTAATCTAAATTTAAATTCATGTCGATGTTTTAATGTCTCCAATATACTTGGAATATCTCTTTAATTTTATTAACCACACTTTTGGAATTCACATGACTAAGTGAAACGTGGCAATTACCCATTAGAATTGTTGATATGTGGACAACTAGGCATTATTCAATTCATGATGAACTGAATTATAATGTAGTTGCCTTACAACTAGAGTTTGAATCATTATTCAATTCGTTTACACATACACTTTCAAACTTTGCTTGAATTAATTTCTTGCTTTTAGTATTTCAAATTAAAATAAGCTACATAATGCACAATAATAGGAGATCATATTTTTGAGAAAATCATGGATTCAATTGCCAAAGAAAAGGATGGTGTTTTTTCTTAGATGGATATGGTGGTAGTGGAAAAACTTTCACGTGGAGGACATTGACAGTAATATTACATTTCATTCCTAAGATTGTTTACAAATCAACTCTTCCATTTACTTTACAAATTGTCATGCCTTTTTTAATTTCCAACCTTTTTTAAATAGGTGATGCAAATATCTTAGTTCTAACTCAGCTAATAGATCTCAAACAAATGACAACTGTAACACCCCGTTTTTCAAAGCAAGGGTGTATTTTTTTTTATTTTTTTTAAAAGAAATTAAAATACAACACATAATCAAATAAGGCAAAACCCTTGGATGAATAATTGAGTCATTATAATTTACAAACAGTGGAAAAGTTTTCTTTTTCAAAATATAAATCCAAAGCATGTCTTGATGCCAACATTAGTAGATATACATCCTTCCAATACAAAATAAAGTAGCCCAAAAGAAAGACATATGTGTCTTGAGTGACAACCTAGTCTGATCATTCTATACATAACAAAAAAAAACTATACGCCTCGAGTAATCCCCACGCGCCCCGTGCGATCCTCCTAACGTAGCTCCAATCAAGCATTCCCATCCACATTCCCATCTGTAGGGTACGAACCAGTAGGACCGCCCTGACTCTCATCTGAGGGCAAAGCCCAGAGTTCCACAATAGTTGTAAAGGGTCACCAACCGAAATTAACAATTAACAAATAACATATAATTTTTCAAATGCACAAAATACCCCTTTCAACTTAGCATGCATCTTAAAAGGTTTTCCATATTCTAAAAGTTCATATAATGCTCACCAAATGATAATGAAATCAAAATAAAGTTCTCAATCCATCAAATAATACATAATTGACCAATACATTGATAATCAATTGAGAAATCCATCATCTAACTCAAAATAAGATTTCCTATTGTGCCAATCGATTGGGCAAATCGATTTCTTGAAACTTTTTAGTAAAAATTGAACCCCAGACTTGCCTTAATCGATTGGAGCAATCGATTTTGAGAAGGATTGAGCCCCGGTATTGTCCAATCGATTCGGTAAATCGATTTCGTGAGAGACAGAGCCCTGTATTGAATCCAATCGATTGGGCAAATCGATTTTGAGAAAGACAAAACCCTTGTGTTGGATCCAATCGATTGGGCAAATCGATTTTTGGAAAGACAAGGCCCCTGTATTGAATCCAATTGAATCCATTCGAATTCAATTGATTTACCAAATCGATTTCTCAAATCACTTTGAAAAACATATTGCAGAATCGATTGGGTAAATCGACTTCAGGAAGGACAGAGCCCCTGTAACTCATCAAATCGATTGGGCAAATCGATTTCCCTGTGTATTCTTTCAAAAAATCATAAACCAACTCAATCACAATGTGAATCAAAACACACCTACACATAATTTCAAACCATAACACTTAGCAACATCAACACAATCACTACAACATCATGAGTTTCGAAACGGGTTTACAATCAATTTCACTTACACACAATTTGTTCCAAAACATAAACACTTAGTACAATCATCACAATCACAACATCATCTCAAGTTCAAGCACTCAATCATACACTTGAAACAAACACGACTCGTGTGACAAGCACCCTAATGCAATGCGTATATGCCAAAATGCATGGACTCGGAATTCCAAACCAAAACCCTCCTCGAAGGGCCGTAAATTATAATTGTACCGCCTATCGCAGGCCAAAGTACCAATTGCCGAGGTGCCACCTATCACGGGTCTGCACGATTTACTAAAATGCGTAAACCATAAACGTACTGCCTATCACGGGCCCGTATCGTTTACCAAGGTGCCACCTATCACGGGTCTGCACGGTTTACTAAAAAAATGTAAATTGTAAATGTACCGCCTATCACAGGCCAAAGTGCTCTTTACCAAGGTGCCACCTATCACGGGTCTGCACAATTTACAAAAAACCGTAAGTCGTAAATGTACCGCCTATCACGGGCCAAAGTACTATTTACCAAGGTGCCACCTATCACGGGTCTGCACAACTTACAAAAACGTAAATCATAAATGTACCGCCTATCACAGGCCAAAGTACTATTTATCAAGGTGCCACCTATCACGGGTCTGCACGATTTACAAAAAGCATGAAAATGCATGAGCGTATACTGACTCCATTCACAACGATCGTTAAGCAAATGCAGTTATTAAAAGATTCCCCATTTTTAACACTCATTTGTCTTAAACGATCTTCACGCCAAACATTAAGCAAACAGACATATTAAGAGATTCCCCATTCTTAATATACTTTTGACTTAAACGATTTCCACCACAAAACATTCAGTAAACGAGACATTAAGAGATTCCCCATTCTTAATACTCATTTAACTGAGACGATTTTTCAAAACAAACATTAAGTAAACAAGACATTAAGAGATTCCCCATTCTTAATTCTCATTTAACTTAAACGATTTTCAAAACAACATTAAGTAACCGAGACATTAAGAGATTCCCCATTCTTAACGCCTAGTTAACTTAAACGATTTTCACAAACACACATTAAATAAACAAGACATTAAGAGATTCCCCATTCTTAATACCCGTTTAACTTAATGGTTTTCAAATTCCACACATAACAAAATCAAACAAACTTTCACATTCAATCCATAATTCGCACCAAATCATTTTCCACACAAAACACATCTCAAGTCTCATCAGTATCAATTAAGAACACGTCCAAAAACAACGAACGCAAATCAACATAATCCACCACTCAAACACACAAGTTTCATTCATTCAAAATCATACATAAATGAGTTTAAATTCATTTTCCACGAAGCATTCATCAATATAACCCAAAACCTAACTCTAAGATTTTTACCCATAAAGCCTTAGATACATTTTCCCCAAATCGATACTCCAACCCTAACAAAATTCCTTCCCACATAACCACAGATAAGGCCCTAAATGCAAACTAAAAGTTTGGAAGGAGCCCTTACCTTAACGTTAGCTTTAACGTCGATTTACGACACCATGATCAATACTGGTAGAAACTTTGCTCGCGACGACGCTTCCAAAGTTAGCTCTCTAGCACTATAGTGTAGTGGTGAGCAACTTTCCCTTCTATCCCTTCGCGAAACGAAGCTTGGATCCAGAAGAAACGGCGAGATTTGTGTTTGGCGGTTTTGAAATCCCTAAACCGTTTTCCTTCGTTTTCGGATCAAAGAGGAAGAGTGGAGTTGAGAAATCCTTGTCCCATCACCCACTATCCATTTCGAACTCAAGGAAGCAAGGAAGAACGAAAATGGATGAAGATGGAGAAAGGAGGAAAAAAAATGTACGCGAGGCAGAGGAGGGAGAAGATGGAAATTTTTCTATTTTCTCTCCTTCTCTTTTCCTTTCTTCCTTTTTCTTTCCTTTCTATTTTCTTTCTTTCCAATTCCTTCCCTTCCTTTTATATATATATATATATTAACTATAATTAACAAATATCTCAAAACCTTTAGATATTTATTAGATTATCCTTTTGCCCAAAACGCATTAAACTCTCCGCAAAAGATTCACCGCAGTTAAATTAATTTATTTATTGAAGAGTAATTCTAATTGGTATCAAAATGTCTTTTTGATCATATAAACTCCAAAATATTAATAACTTGGCCAAAAAGCCCCTGAGTTCAATACCAAAAATTCATTAAAATACATAAAGTATAATTTAAAATTACGGGTCTTACATTACTACCCCCCTAAAATTAGTTTCATCCTCGAAACTATGCGTCGATAAATAACTCTGGGTGTTGTTCTCTCATCTTGCTCTCCAGTTCCCAGGTCGCGTCTCCAGTAATTGGGTTCCAAATCACTTTAACCAACGAAACATCCTTGGTCCTCAATCGCTTAATCTTTCTGTCATCAATCCTCACAGGTGGTACTTCAAACGACAAGTTATCATTTAGCTGGATTGTGTCTGGTTCGATC
This sequence comes from Cicer judaicum, assembly GCA_037974835.1. Classification (NCBI taxonomy): domain Eukaryota; kingdom Viridiplantae; phylum Streptophyta; class Magnoliopsida; order Fabales; family Fabaceae; genus Cicer; species Cicer judaicum. Next base: position 13,342,582 of record JBBPBS010001102.1, on the reverse strand, counting down.
ACATGAGATAGATCCGCAAGATATTTCCTCAACTGTGACACATGAAACACGTCATGAATATTGGACAGTATCGGAGGCAATGCAATCCGATAAGCAACAGGCCCAATTCGTGCAGAAATCTGATATGGTCCAATGAATTTCGGAGTCAACTTCTTCGACTTCAATGCTCTACCAACTCTAGTAGTAGGTGTGACTCTTAGAAACACATGGTCACCTTGTTCAAATTCTAACAGTCTGCGACGCTTGTCCGCATAACTCTTCTGACGATCCTGTGAAGTCTTCATTCTCTCCTTGATCTTCCTTACCTTAGTTGTAGTCTGTTGCACCATCTCTGGTCCAACAATCATATTTTCACCGTCCTTATACCAACACAAGGGCGTTTGACATTTGCGCCCATATAAAGCCTCATATGGTGCCATTCCAATACTTGCATGGAAACTATTGTTGTAGGTGAACTCAATCAACGGAAGTACATCATCCCAACTTCCTCTATCATCTAATACACAGGCTCTCAACAGATCTTCCAAGGACTGATTTGTCCTTTCAGTCTGTCCGTCCGTTTGTGGATGGTAAGCTGAACTCAATCGTAGTTTCGTTCCCAACGCTTCGTGCAATGCTCCCCAAAAATGTGATGTGAACTTTGGATCACGATCTGATACAATACTCGATGGTACCCCGTGTAGCCTCACAATTTCAGCAATGTAAATCTCTGTTAGCTGATCTACCTTATAAGTGGTCTTTACTGGCAGAAAGTGTGCGGATTTAGTCAGTCGATCCACTATCACCCATATAGAATCATTCTTCCTCCTCGTCTTAGGCAATCCAGTTATAAAATCCATGGAAATGTTGTCCCACTTCCATTCAAGTATATCTAAAGGTTGCAACATCCCAGCAGGTCGCTGATGTTCCACCTTCGCTTTCTAACAAGTTAGGCAAGTCGATACATACTCCGCTACATGCCTCTTCATTCCTGGCCACCAATAAATCTGCCTCAAATCCTGATACATCTTTGTCGCTCCAGGATGAATACTCAACTTACTCTTATGAGCCTCTTCTAAAATCGCTTTCCTCATATCTGCAATTTCTGGTACACAAATCCTACCATTACATCGCAAAATATTATCTGATCCAATCTTGAATTATGTGGTCTTCCCTTGCACTATTAGGTTCCTTTTCTCTTGAATTAAGGCGTCATCTTGAGAATTTGCAATGTCTTCAAGTAGTCCACTCGAAATCTTAATCATTTCGAATTTCAAAATTCCCAGTGCAAACTCTACGTTCAAGTGTAGGTCTCTAAAAGCTTCCCACAACTCTTGTTGTCTAGCCATAATTGTAGAAGACACCGACACACTCCTTCTACTCAACGCGTCAGCCACTACATTGGCCTTCCCAGGGTGGTACTGCAGTGTGAAATCAAAATCCTTGAGAGTTTCCATCCATCGCCTCTGGCGCATGTTCAATTCCTTCTGATCAAACAAATATTTCAAGCTTTTATGGTCACTGAACACTGTGAACGTGCACCCATATAAATAGTGCCTCCAGATCCTCAATGCAAATACAACCGTCGCAAGCTATAAATCATGAGTAGGATAGTTTCTCTCATGATTCTTCAATTGCCTCGAGGCATAAGCCACAACTTTCTTGTGCTGCATCAGAACACATCCCAACCCTTGGTGAGATGCATCACAATAAACTTCATAGGGTTCATCTGATTGCGGTAATACCAATACTAGTGAGGTCGTCAATTTTCTCTTTAGTAATTGAAAATTTTCCTCACACTTCTCCGTCCATGCGAATGGTTGATCTTTTCTGGTAAGTTGTGTCAATGGAGTCACAATCTTAGCAAAACCTTCAATAAACCTCCTGTAGTTACCTGTCAGTCCTACAAAACTTCGTATGTCAGTTACAGTCTGAGGCTGTTTCCAAGCAAGAACCGCCTCGATCTTAGCCGAATCTACAGCGATTCCTTCCTTGGTTATCACATGTCCTAAGAAATTCACTTTCTCTAGCCAAAATTCACACTTTGACAAATTGGCATACAATTGCTTCTCGCGTAAAATCTCAAGAACTTGACGTAAATGTTCTCTATGCTCCTCTTCAGTTCTTGAATAAATCAATATATCATCAATGAACACCACAACAAATTTATCAAGGAATGGATTAAAGATTCTGTTCATGTAGTCCATGAAAATTGCTGGTGCATTGGTAACTCCAAACGGCATCACGAGATATTCATAATGTCCGTAACGGGTTCTGAAAGTAGTTTTCTGAATATCTCCTTCTCTTACTCGAATCTGATGGTAACCCAACTTCAGGTCAATCTTCGAAAATACAGCGGCCCCCCTTAATTGATCCATTAAATCATCAATGCATGGCAAGGGATAACGATTCTTAATAGTTGCCTTATTAAGCTGTCTGTAATCCACGCATAACCGCGAGCTTCCGTCTTTCTTCTTAACTAGTAAAACAGGAGCTCCCCATGGCGATACACTTGGTCTAATAAATTTCTTCTTCAACAAATCTTCAATTTGGCCCTTGAGCTCATTTAATTCCGATGGTGACATTCGGTACGACGCAATCGAAATTGGTCCCATTCCTGGGTGCAAATCAATGAAAAACTCCACTTCTCTTACCGGTGGCAATCCTGGAATTTCTGTTGGGAATACATCCCGGTACTCATTGACAAGAGTCACATCTTCTATGTTCACATATATCCTTGCCTCCACATTAGCTAGAGACAAAAACTCATGAGTCCCTTCACTTAGCGACACTTGGAGTTTGTTAGCGGCTAAATACTTAACAACTCCTGGTTCGGGGAAAAGAACCAATTTACGAGCACAATCCAAGATCACATAATGATAAGACATCCAATCCATACCGAGAATGACCTCGAGTGATTGTAGAGGTAAGCAAATCGAATTAACCAAGAAATCCCTATTCTGAATAGTCATTTGGCAATGTAAACATGCAGAATTTATTGTCAAAGTCTTAGCAGGTGTGGAGACAACCAAATCAAAAGGTAAAGCAGATACAGATAACTTCAACCGATTCACACAATCCATAGCAATGAAGGAATGGGTTGCCCCTGAATCAAAAAGTGCATTTAGAGTGTTACCTGCAATCTCACACTCACGTTGAATCAAATTGTCAGATGGATTCCCCTCTTCAGCACTCACACAATAAATGTGTCCTCTAGCCGTAGGACGAGTAGCCCTAGCTACATTCACAACTGGTTCCACCTTTGGAGCCATGCAATCCCTTGCCATGTGTCCTGGTTTCTGACAATTGTAGCAGGTGAGAGTACTAGGGGTACAGGCGTTAGCATAATGTCCCTCTTCCCCACATCGGAAGCATCGAACCACTCGTCCCAGTTGTCTCCCGAAATTCTGGTTCCTTGGGCGATTCTGCCCACTGTTGTTATTTTGTGGTCGGTTATAGGGTTTAGCAACTTGTTTCCCCTTGTTGTTCTGATAATTCACCCGACTGGGCCCTCCAGCACTAAAATTTCCTCCTCGGCTAGCCCTCTTATTCTTCATATCCTCAACTTCCCTACATTTTTCCACAAGAACTTGGAAACGTTGAATTCCCAAGGGCAAGACGGAGTCTTGAATCTCGTACTTTAGTCCGTCTTGGAAACGATGACACATGAATGGTTCATCAATCTCTTCACGGAAAAACCTAAAGTGTCTTGATAAGGATTCAAACTTAGCGGCATATTCGCCCACGGTCATGTTTCCCTGCTGCAGTTTCAGGAAATCATCGCCCAGTTTAGTCCTGGTGCTCATCGGGAAGTATTTGTCTAAAAACTTCCTTTTGAACGATTCCCAATTCACCTCCTCGTGGGCCGACCTCATCAACAAACTTGTACTCCTCCACCAGTACTCCGCATCCCCTAAAAGCATATAAGTGGCATGGTTGTCATTAAACCTATTGTTTTCTATACCATCAATTAACAAGTTTTACAGTCGATCGCCAGGCCAAATTTTTATCGTGGTCAAGTTTATGTTGCTCTATCAAGAGATAAAGTAAATAGGAATTAAAAATATTGATTTATGATCAAGAATAATCATCAACAACTACGTATATAAATAGGTTTTTGAAAATCTCTAAGAAGTAAATCTTCTATTTATTTTATAGTTATAATTGTAATTACATGTAATATTATGATATATGTTATTGGCATATTCTACTATTACTACTTAATAGTCAAACTAAATTTATGCCACAACTTTCAAACGACCCCATTTGAAAAAGCATGTTACCTTACCAAACGAATTTCAATTAATAATACTTTTATTTGGTTTTCATGGTGTAGCATTCAATGCAACATAGCCAATTAGAATTAACTGACATTTTTCCTTGTGGATTCTGGATTACAATAATTAAGCTCATTTTTAAGAAGATTACCGAGTAAAAATTGAAGTTTTAAGTAGCAGCACTGAAGGTTATTTGGTGCAAATAGCTTCAAAGTTATGATTGTTAATGTTAATTTCCTTTTAGTTTAGAGAACAATTATGATATTTCATTGACATTTAAGCCAATATTAGATTACATTGTTATCATGAGCAACATTTGACATTTATCAACATGATTTCTTACTTTTTTATAAGTAGGTGGGTAAATCCTATCATTTCTTTACTCATATAACAAAATGCAATATCTTTTATTTTCCTAATCAGATGCTAAGGATTTGCTAAGCTCTCATCCATGCGTACATAATCCAATATAACAGTTTCTTTAAAAAGTAATCATTTAACTGTATTGTGTTTACGATGTATTTGTCATCTTTTATCGTTCTAATAACGATTCTCAATCTTTGCAATAGCCTTGGTACTATCGCAGTGGATCAACACATATGTCATAGGTTTTTTTCATAAAAGGATCTCAACTAGCAAGCATTTCAACCAGCTCGCTTATTCACTAGTAATAGTTAGTGTTATCATTTCAGACTCCATAATAGACTGAGTCAATATTGTATGTTCTTCAATTTCCAAGATACAACTCCACTAGCTATCCAAAAATATAACCATTGGTTGCTTTTGAGTCATCTGATAAAATGTTCCAATCAACAACAATGTATCTTTCAAGGACTGCAAGAAATCTTTGATAATGTAATCCGAGACTCGTGGTCCTTTTTAGATATCTCATAACTCTTTTGATAGCGTGTCAATGATCTATACTAGGTCTATTGATAAACCTGCACAACATTCCCAATACGTAGGCAATGTTGGATCTAATACAATCAGTGGCATACCTGAGGCTGCCAATGATGCTCGCATATTCAGTTTGTCTAACATCTTCACCAGTGTTCTTTAAAAGTTTTACATTTGGATTATATGGGTTGCAAGTAGATTTCCAGTCAAAGTAATTATATTTCTTTAAGATCTTTTCAACATAGTGAGATTGATCCAAAGAAATTCCCTTTTTTGACTTAGAAATCTTGATTCTAAGAATTACACTCGCTTCTCCGACGTCTTTCATATCAAAGTTGTTACTCAACAAAGATTTCACATAATTTACAACATGAGTGTTTGAACCAAATATGCGTAAGTCGTCTACATAGAGACATATGATAGTCTAAATGTCATTTTCAAATTTATAATAAATAAATTTGTCATTTTCATTCACTTTAAATTCGTTCGATATAATCAAGTTATCAAATTTTTTCATGTCATTGCTTAGGAGCTTGTTTAAGACCATAAAAAGATATATCTAACTTATATACCTTGTCTTTTTGTCCTTGAATTACAAAACATTCAGGTTGTTTCATATAGATTTCTTCTTCCAGGTCACCATTTAAAAAAGTAGTTTTGACATCCATATGGTGTATCACGAGGTTATGAATAGCTGCAAGTGATATGAGTATCCTAATGGATGTTATTACAGGGTCTGGTAATAAAGTGTCGAATAAATCTATATTTTCTATTTGTCTAAAATATTTGGCTACAAGGTGTGCCTTGTATTTATCAATAGTTCCATTGAGTTGTATTTTCTTTTTCAAAATCCATTTACAACCTATTGGTTTGCAACAAGGAAGCAAGTTTACTAAATGTCAGGTCCTGTTAGATTTGTGAGAAATCGTTTATTGCTTCTTGCAATAAATATGCATCCAAAGATGACAAAACTTCTTAAAGATTTACATGATCCTCTTCTAAAGTATAGGCCACATATTCAACTCCATAATTTTTAGCAACTCTGACTCTCTTACTTCTTCGAGTTTCTGATTCGCCTTATTTGCTACTTCTAGATATATGGGCATGACTTGGTTCGCTACCCCCCACTATTTCTCCATTTGAAAGAGAATTTGTTTTCATAGCATGACTCTATGATCACTTTTGCATTTAAGTCGTAAAACTTATACACTTTGTTCTGTACTGCATAGCCAATGAATTACATTCATAAGCTCTACCGACGAGTTTAATTTGCTTGGGATCGGGGATTCTAACATAAGTCAAATAGCCTCAAGTTTTAAAATAAGACAAGTTCGGTTGTCTTTTTCTTCACTGTCTCATAATGAGATGTTTTATTTTTAGATTTAGGAACTCTATTCAAAACATAGCAAATAAGCAATATAATTTTCTCACACCAGTGAGATACAACTCTAGAGTTAAGCATACTAGCAACAACTAGTTCAATAAGAGTTTTATTCCCTTTTTTTTCAACTTTACCATTCACTTCAAGCAATTATGATGCAGATGTTCAAAGTATAATTTCAGATAATTTATTAAACGCATTAAATAAACTAGAATTATACTTGGAACCTCTTAATCTTTCTACTAAATTTATTTTCAATTACAAAAATCCTTAACATGTCAAACGTTTCACTTTTATTTTTCATTTATTGTTAACGTTCAATCAAGTTCACATATATCATAGTGTATAATAAATCTAAAGACTCATATTCTTTAACTACAGATTTTTGTGAACTCATTGTTATTTTCACTTGACTACAACATTTTTCAAAATCATTTAAAAATAACTTTAGAATTAAACATAAGTTACTTAAGTTTAAAATCAGATGTGTTCACATCAAGAGTCTAGTATGTCAAAAATTAAAATCACACAACATGTAACCAGAAAGCAACATTTTATTGATTTCAAATTCAAACATAATGAGATATATTAAATTTCAATATTTAATTTAAATATGCCATGAGTGACATACCTTAATAGCCTTCATAGATCTGTCATCGGTCATCAAATACTCTGGATAGCGGTTCACAACATATTTATTATGAGCATCTCAAACATCTCTAGCAATATTGCGGGAACAATAGTAGCTATACAAATTATCAGCAGGTTCATTAAGAATATAATTCTTATCATTATTCTCCCAAAGATTAATTCTCCAGCTTTCGTAACCTTTTCTGTTTGACATGGCAGAAAGAAATGTCTTAAAATTGTTGTTTTTGAGTTTCATAAAACTGTTTAAAAATCCTAATTTATGTCACCAAAGATATTACTAGGTTGAGTCTCGGAATAGGTCACTCTATTTAAGACGTTTCGCAACATTGTTCATATTGATCAAGGTAGACTATCAATCACGAAGTCCACAGGATAAAACAACTCAGATTCACTGTATCAAAGTTCCACTACACTATAGAAAACTGTTCTAGAATTGCACCCTCAATATGGCAGTTAAAGTCACTCTCAATATGAAGATTAAAGTCACTTACAATATGGTATTATAACCACTCATAAATCAAAATAATATGGCTCAAAAAACCGCTCTAAAAGACAACGACACATAAACCGCTCTAAAAAGATAGTGGTATTAAGACCACTCAAAAATCGAAGGGACTACGTCATAACAACCACTTTAAAAACGAAGTGACTACGACTTAATAACCGCTCTAAGAAAACAAAGGGACTATGATACAGAACTACTCATAAATATCGAAGAGACAGAAAGGGCAGAAGTGGCTTGGAAATCAGACAAATAGAATATAAAAGGGAGAAAAGATAAAGTTGATGAACTTTTCACAATAGTTTGAAACTCATTATATAGTGGTGGAAGCAAACTCACGTATGTTTTCTATCTAATGTGAGACTTTATCACTTATAGAGTTAAAAACTACTCAAAATATGAGAGTTTTTCAAATGTTGGACTTCACAAAGTTTCTTTCCAATGTTGGACTTGAATTTTTTTAAAGATGTTTATTGCCACTTAAATTTAAAAAATATTTTTTTCCAATGTGGAATTTCAACAAATTTTTAAATTCACACAATAACATACTCCATGTCTAACAATCTATGCTGGATGTTAGACTGAAAAACCTAAATAAAACGGTTGTTTTCCAAGCCACCAATATTTTGAAAAAAATATTCTCGTCATTACCAATCTCTTTTTGAATAACATCATAAAACCAATAAAGACATGTTTACTTGTGAAAACACTTTCTGTTTTATTTCTTAAATCTTGTGTTAATTTTACTTGTTAATTAGGAAGGAAGAGATTTTATGTAGTGAATAATTTTCTATATTTTTAGACACAATGTAAATGCCAAAAAAAAAATATTTTCATTATGTTCATAATGTATTTTCATTAATTAAGATTTCATCTTCTTTCAACGACAATGTTTTACATAAAAAATCTATCATCAAAATAAAAAATACACATTTTAAAAAGAAAATAAAAAACACAAAATGTTTTCAAATAGTAAAACAGACATTTGTAATTTCTATGCTTTCCATTTTCACTATTAAGCATAGATCACACCACCATAAAGAATCTAGCCTTCTAAAGCGGACAATTTTTAAATTAAGAATTTTATCTTCTACTGGTCCACTATTGTGATTGATTAGCCCATTCCAAATAGCATTGATATGTGTAATACTTCTCCAAATCCATATCTTAAACAAACATCGCACGGTGTTAACATATTTAGTATCAGCATGTACAATAATTTTAGAAAAATGTTAGATATAATTATATAAATGAGAATTATTATTCAATTATGTTTTAATATTATTATTATATAGACAAATACTTTTATCAAATAAATTAATTATTTATTAACTAAGATGATCAATTAATTAGTGATTAAATTAAGAGATAAAATTAGTTAGATTTTTAATTAAGATGATTAATTAAATTAATTAATTTATACGAGTGGAAATATAACACAATTTGGAAAAATAAGAATCTTAATACAGCACCATTCTATAGATAATGTATGGTCCGTACAGTCTACTGAACATAACGCATATTATATATCTTTTCATCTAAAGAATGATTAAGATATGATAAAGCATAAGGAACTCGTTTTGAAAAAGAACTATGAATTACCGAGTGTTGGTTACCGTTTCTCTTTATGTGTTTTAGAATTGTCATGGATGCCATTGTGGGAGCATTAGCAATGATTCTAAATATTCTAAACATATTTAATAAATCAACATATTGAAAATATTAATTGTAAATATTAATTGTAAATATTAAGTTTTCGCACCATATATATGTATCATGTGTATGTTTATTTTTGCACTAAAATATGATTATAGTTTATCGTTTTGAGCATGTTTTTATTTTGATAATTAAATTAATCCAAACTAAAAAAATAGAAGAAACTTTTCGCAACTCTTCCCTTACTTATAATTAACAATTAATATATAAACTTATAAAAATACACAATCTGACCATATAAAGGTGGACTTGGATGCATCAAATTAAAAGAAGTGTTTGAAATGGCCACATTGAGGCATGCAGGTGCTATTTATTTATAGTGTTTAGAATAGTATGGTCGTATTTATAAACAAAATAAAAAGTGGTATGTTCATAATTAAAACAAAAAACTTAAAAAGATTTAATAGTATGGTCATCTCTCAAAGAAATAGTATGCTCGTAAGCAACCGTCTATTTCATTTTCAGTTTGTATAAGATAAATATTAGTTTACATTAATTTGGATTTAATTGTGGACCACGTACATAAATGGATCATTTATATAAGTGGTTTATTGTAAACTAATATTTAAAATTTATTAAAAAAAATTAATAACAGTCAATTATATTCATTAGAAGTAAGAGTTTATAACTTTCATTATCTTTATAGTTAAGTCGATAAATAAATTAATGTCGATTCAATATGAGATATATATTTATTTTTTCTTAATTTTATTCAAATCGTATCATTTAAGCTAATATCTTGATCACATAAATAGAGATAATTATTAAAATTTACTTGTAAAACACGTTGTCTATAGTTGTCAGAGTTTTAAACATTTTAAATGTTAATTTATAGTAGATCTTAATCAATTTTTAAGAATTTTCCTAAACTTAAATGTTAACGTTAGTTAGAGATAGTTTCTAGAGGATTAGTTAGATAGGTCTTTACTAGCTCTATATATAGAGCATATCTTATCTTGTATTAATCTTATGTATTTTTTCTCATTCAACTAGTATATAATTTATTTTTATTTTAAATATTTTCTCTTTTTCATGATTTTTATCAATTTTTTTCTTGTCAAAGGAGAAGAGTTAACAACACGATAAATATTAATACTTCTTCAAAAGAGTGAGCTATTGAATTACCCTTAGAATATTTTTAACATTTTTCATAATCAATATAAACAAAAATGCATATCATTCGCATTCAACAATTCATAATGTGATCTCTCACTTTTGCATCATGTTCAAATCAATCAAAACTCTAACAAAATGTCTAAATATTTTTAAGTTGATTGCATCATCAAGAGAAAGAAGGATGTCAATGCCTAAAATAATTGTGAAAATAGTATCTAACCTCCAATAATCTTGAGGCATATTATACATACGAATCATGATCCGCGTACCTTTATGATTTGAGAGATGTCATGGTTGAGAGAATAACCATGAATGATGAAATACCCTCATTATTGTTTATAATTTTAGAATCAGATTAACTGTTTAACGAGATAATTATAGCTAAACATATGAGGTATTAACCACTCATATGGCATAATATAGTAGTTGAACTCATCACGGTCCATTCAAAAACATAACTCAAGTTATATTCATCAATTAATTAATATTTAATAACAATATACTTTGAGTAAAGTAGAATGACATATACTATAATTTATATTTAATAATAGTTCTCAATAATCGATTATTTTTAATCTATAATTGACAAATTAAATAAATAATATGATTAAATTTAATATAAAAATCTAATATAATATAAAAAATACCTATCACTTTTGTCGTCTATAATTTATATTCACGCATTAAACTCAATAGTCTTGTTAACTAGGGTTGTGCAAAAAATCCGGTTATAAGACTCAAATCCAAAACCGAATCCAAATCTATTTTTAAAAATCTGGTTCAAAACATATGGTTATAATCCCGTTATTTATAAACCGGTTGAATAACCACTTATGTTTTATATTTGGATTTAGTATTTATCCGGTTTTTATCCACTACCAATATTTTGTTAATTTTGAGATTTTATTTCTTCAAAAAAAAATTAAAATTTATTTTTTTCGAAAAAATATCGGAAAAAAATAAAAAAACTTTTTTCTCTCAAAAAAATTTTAAATTAAATTTTTTCTCAAAAAATTTGATGAGACAAATTTTAAAAAAAAATTATCAAAAAAATCGATTTTTTTAAATAACCAATTTTTAAACTCATAATTTTTAAAACAATAATCAAATTTTAACAGATTTTAAAATTAAAATTTTCAAAATCAGTTACTTAATTATAAACCGGTTATTTAACCATAACCAATTTTACATTTAATTTTATAACCAATTTTAAACTAAATATAAATTTAATTATAAATTTAAATCTATATATTAGTTTTAAAATAGATATAATTTAATATTTTTTAAAAATCAACCGTACACAACCCTATTATTAACCATGAATTAGATATAATATAGAATTATAATAAAACTTTCCATTTTAACACTTTATATATAGTCCTCGCTGCTCAGTCTTGAACTTCAACTTGGGCATTCACCCATTTGATTACCAACCAAATATTGCTGAGTTCTTTTATTTAAAGCCGAATACATTACTATGATAAAAATCAAGCCCAACAAGTACAAAGAAAAGATATAATATATATATACAATTGAGAACTGCTGAATTCGTTTATATAGAACCTGGAAAAGTACAGTTTATGTCGGTTCTATTCTATAACTTGTACGTACACTTTGATTAATAAAAATTTATTAGTCAAAACTTTTTATTCTAGAAACGGTTACTAGTAGAAACTTTGTACTAGTAAAAAATAGACTAGAAGAACCCAATAATATAAAAGTCGTCGCCGCTGCTGAAAAATAAAACTTAGGTCATCCTTTTTGTCATTTATTATAGAAGGGTAATGTAGATTATTTTTTAAATAACTTCTTAAGTTATTTTTATATTATTTAAATACATAATTTTTATATCATTTTTATTTATCTTTTATATTTTTCTGTACATTTTTCATTTGAGTATGATATTTTGTTTTTCATCTTGTGCAACACTTTTTAATTTTTTTTTATTTTGTTATAGTATATATTTGGTTCAGATTGATAGAGTAGCTTTAATTCTTTACAAATTTAAATCAATAATTTTGATTTCAAAGTTTCAAATATAGAGGTATGAGTATTTCAGATATTTGAATTTATAGGTATGTTGTCGTTTTGTACTATTTTGGTCTTTTATATTATTAATTTGAATGTTGTGAGTGTTGGTTCGCATACTTATCCTTTTTGATTCCAACAAATTTAAATTTATATTGTATCAATATATTTTATCAATTTAAATAAATAAATTTCATTTTCTTTTTTTTAGTAAAAAACAAAATGCTTAATAGCAATTGTAGACCCCCGATTTTTCTAAATTCACGAAATTAATTCTCGTAATTTAAAATTCAACAGTTTTATTCCCTTCTCTAACTTTTTAATTATAAAATAATGATGTAATATATTTTAAATAATATGTAATAAAATGATATTGAATTATTAATATTTATGAAATTATAATAAAACATAAGAAGCACAAGTAGTTCTAAAATTGTGAAGTATTTGTATTGGGTACTTACCCAATACTGCTACTCATACCATGTATTTACTTTCATATTATTTTATATTGGTATATTTTAGTTAATTTGCTGTTGTAGGCCAACACAATTTATGATTTTTTAAACTTGTAAGTGTGATTTTGTATTGTAAATTAAACAATTTTACTCGATCTCTTAGTTACACTATATAAAACAAAATCATGTTTTTTATTGACGTACCAGTACCTTGATTTTTTTATAGAATTATGTATCTCATATTTGTACTAGTACTCAGATATTGTACTCGGACATATGCATCATATAATAAAACTCTTTAAAAACATAAATATCAACTTCTAAAAATATTTATTTTTGTAATTTAATTAATAATTTATAAAAAAAACTTAATGCACATAAATAATTTTACGTCATGTAATTATATCTCATGTCATTTAAAATAAAATAAATTATTATTTTTATATTAAAAAAATATGATAAAAAAATCAAATGTATTAATTTTTAAAATAGATGGACCAATTTTATAAAATTAAATTATCAAAATTACAATTAAGACAAAACAAAGAATTTAAGAATCGAGTTTAGTATTTACTCAAAAACTATTTTTTTTCTAAGGGATGTTTTAACTTTCATTTTGACGTATGCGGTAGACGTGTTATGCAACAATTTATATATATATTTTTTTTATAAACAAAAAAATTATTAATGCGTGCAACTCATGCATCATATAAAATGAGTTAAGACTTAGCTGTATAACAAACACAGATAGAAATTTTACGTTACAAATATAATATTTAAATGTGTTAGAGTTATTATGTTAATTAGCCAAATCAAATAATCTATTTCATGTAAAGTTTATGTTTAAAGACATGATTATCAAAAAAATGTTTTGTAGATATCATAAATGTTCTTTCTGTTTTTATTTTTATGATGGGTAGAAATAGAAATAATAAAAGTTGGACAGTCATGACTCTTCACGTTTTTACAATCAATAATGGTTATAGTTGTCAATTATAGACAATTGTTAATTTCTGAATTCTGAAAAAACTTTGAAAAAATAATTTATGTTACCGAAAATATTACGCAATTGATTCGTAGATTAAGTCACTCTCTTTAAAACGTTTTGAGGCACTGTCCAAATTATACAAGGCAAACTATCAACCACGAAGTCCCTAGGATAAAACAGTTCAGATATACTGTATCGGAGTTCTACTGCACCATAGAAAATCGTACTAGAATTACACCTTAAATATGGCAATCGAATAATTGACGCTTATAATATAGTACTCATATCACTCGAAAGAAAGAGAAGAAGTTAGTAAGAAATCGGGAGAAGAGAGAAAAGCCTTAGATTCAGAGAGTTTTTTGTGTGCTTTTCCAATTGAGGAGATCCGTCTATTTACAAAAAAAAATTGCAACTGGATCAGAGAAAACAAAGGATCCATCAGAACGTGCGCTCCAAGATTTTGACCTCAGAAACATGCGATTCAAGCTGGTTGACCACAAAAACGTGCGCTCCAAACTTAGGGTTTTGACCTAGGTTTTTGACCGGGCAACAACAGATGCGTGAGACCAAAGATTAGGGTTTTGACTAGGCAGTAACAGATGCACGACTTCAAGAAGATTGGATCATGTATTAAATGCTGACTCAGTGGTGGGCAAACACGTAATTAGCGTATCAATAAGAGAGAAAAATGCAAGCATTCATTTACTAAAAAATAATACGCCACTTAGCCAAAGCCAAGGCCAAGGCCCAAGCTCGGCTAGACAGACGGCGGCGCGCACGCGTGTGGTTGTCAATTTTGTATGTGTTCTTCTTCCTTTATAAAATTGGGGTACACCTTGGGGCATACCACAAGTTTCATACCTCCACCTTGTAAACACTACTAGTGTGAGATATCCTTCATATGTGGGACTTCCTTATTTTTCAATTCACAACAACACTAGCTCTCATTAGTGTCATCATTATTTCCAACAATCTTCCATTAATATCATCATCATTTCCAACAATCCCCCACTTGAATTTAAAAAGAAGGTTTTTGAAATAGCGTCAAACGTTCTATAAGATTGTGCATAAACAAATGTGTCTCTTGACTTGAACATTTGCATAGCAAGTAAGATTCAGATTCAACAAGAGTGACTTGAAGTTTTGAACTCTATATCTGACATCAAACCCACACACAACCTTTTCATTTAGGTGTATTCTTAAAAGCCCGTGCATTCACAATCTTGCACGTGTATCCCAATAACATGTTCATATTTTATCACTGTGACTTGTTATTACCCATTGAACTTAATTCTTGATATCTCAAGTCTTTAGGGCGGGTTACCATCATAAGTGACCCATTGATCTATAGGTAATAGTCTACTCCTTTTGGATGTATTTAGGATTTTCTCTCTATCTAATCTTTTCGTCAAATGATCTTCCAAATTTTCATTAGTGTGTATGTGATCCACTATAACAACTCCTTTAGAAAGTAATTCTCTAACTGTGTTGTGCTTACGACGTATTTGTCATCTTTTACCGTTGTAATAACGATTCTCAATCTTTGTAATAGCCGCAGTACTATCGTAGTGGATCAACACAACTGACAAAGGTCTTTCATGAGCACACTCTTGACATGGGTGTCATACACTGTTATAGTAAACCCTCTAACAAAGAGTCTCCCGCCCAAAATCTTTCATGAGCACACTCTTGACATGGGTGTCATACAATGTGGGGATTATTTGGTTTAGTGGGAGTTAGTCATTGTTGTAGTTTATGTTCTATGTTGAGTACTACGTATGCATACACTTATGTTTGAGTTTTTTTATAAAAAATAAAGTGTAGTTTTTAGTCTATTACACTTTTATGATAAAGTTTTAGTTAATGATCTCACTAAAGTAAAGCACGTCCTATTGAAAATTGACATGCATAGATCATCTTCATGTGGTTTTCATGCTACACATGTCATGATTAATCATGTAATCGAGTTGTGTTAATGCTAGTAATTATTTATGGATTTAGTTATGATTAATATAACAAATACCACTTTGGTTCTCTATATTAATATAACTAATAGACGAGATATTGATATGTCCAAAGTTTATAATGACAATTTTTTAGCTCATAAAATCTAACACATTTATATGGATACATATGTTACCAATGGGAGATTGTTAGAAATTTGGAGTCACATATAATATTTAAATGTGTTAAGGCCACTATGTTAATTAGTCAAAATAAAGTGATCTATTTCAAATATATTTTATGACTAAGGATATAATTGTCATGAAAAATAATGTCTAGATACCGTAAGTGTTCTTTCTATTTTTATGATAGGTAGAAATAGAAATAATAAAACTTAGATAGTCATGGTTCTTCGTGAAAGGACATGTGCTTACTATAAATAATGGTTATGGTCGTCAATTGTATACAACATTATAATAACTCACAACTTCATAACTTTGAATATCATTCATCAAAACTTCATGGACTCTTTAGGTATTTTTATGCATTCATCGTCCTGATTTGACATGGAATTATAGAATGATTTTGCATTTGGTAACATGTTTCTTATTGATGTTTATTTTGGTTTATATGATATTAAAGAATTATTCTAACAAAAAGAATGCTACAGTTGACTATCCAACTTCTATAAAGAGCTATATATACTTTCTCTTATATAATTGAAGTAACACTGATTAAGTCATTGTTTAAACTAAAAAGATCAATAGGATTAATAACTTATATTTCTAAATAGTATTGTCCTTAAAGTTTTAGATGACTTTAATGTTAACAATGAAAAGAGGAAGAAGAGAGACAACCAAGAAACAACCACTCTAGGGTTTCATAACATAGAATGAATAAAACTATAGGTAATAGGATTACAATGAGTATATATACAAAAGAATAGAAATTCTAAAGTACCCTTATTACCAATATATAATAATATTATCTAATATCTCCCCTCAAACTCACGATGCATTAACATTGAGCATCGAGAGTTTGTCAACTAAAAAACGGAAACGTTTAATGGAATGCATCTTTGTGAACAAATCAGCAATTTGTAAAGAAAAAGAGACAAACGGTAGAGTAATGGTTCCATGTTGAAGATGATGACGAGTAAAATGATAATCAATCTCAATGTGTTTGGTGCATTCATGAAAGACCGAGTTATAAGCAATTTGAATAGCACTCTTGTTATTGTAGTGCATCAGAGTTGGCTCAAAAAGATAGATACCCATACCAGACAAAAGCCAACGCAACCAAATTATTTCAGCAGTAGTGGATGCCATAGCACAATACTTAGCTTCTGTAGAAGAGCGAGATACAATGTCTTATTTCTTACTCTTTCGAGAAATAAGAGAGTCTTCAAGAAAGATACAAAATCTTGTGGTAGATTTACGATCTGTGGTGTCACCAGCCCAATCAGCATCAGAATAAACTCGTAACTCTAATGAGGATGACAATGGAAAGAGAAGGCTTTGAAATTGAGTTCCTCGAAGATAACGAAGAATACGAACAACTGTTGTCCAATGTACTGTAGTGGGAGAGACAACAAACTGACTAACAACATGAACAACATAAGCAATGGAAGGTCTGGTAATCGTAAGATACACTAAGCAGCCAACCAAAGTACGATACAAAGTAGAATCGAGTAAAGGAACACCATCAGAGGGAGCATATTTCACATTCAACTCAATAGGAGTATCTGCTGCTCTAGTATCAGAAAGAAGAGTCTGGTCAGGAATGTTGGAAATGTACTTGGATTGAGAAAAAAGATAGCCTCTAGGAAAGTAGGCAACTTCAATCCCCAAGAAATAGCGAAAAGTTCCCAAGTCCTTCATCTCAAACTATTTTGGCTAACTGCAATTTCAAATCATTGATTCCACTAACATCATCACCTGTAATAATCATATCATCAACATATAGAGAAAGTATAATGCGACCATAAGTGGTGGACCTTATAAAGAGAAGTGATCACAGTAGAGAATTTCTCAAACCAAACTCGATGAGCCTGTTTAAGACCATATAGAGTCTTTTTTAACTTACATACTTCCTCTTGATTATGAGAAACTCCTTGTGGGGGGACCATATAGACTTCTTCCTGAAGCTCACCATTTAAAAAAATTATTTTTGACATCCATTTGGGAAATATGCCATTGACGAACAGATGCAACTGCAATAAGAGTACGAATAATGGTCATCTTGGCTACATGAGCAAAACTTTCTTCATAATCCATACCATATTGTTGAGAGAAACCCTTAGCAACAAGACGTGCTTTCTAGCGCTCAATTGACCCATCAGACTTAGTTTTGATCTTGTATACTCAACGAGACCCAATAGCACGTTTTCCAGGAGGAAGAGGTACTAATTCCCAAGTATTGGTTTTGTGCAATGCAGATAGTTTTTTTGTCTTAGCCTGCTGCCAAAGAGGATCAAGAACAACCTCTTTATAGGAAGAGGGCTCAGACAAACTGTGAATAGAGGTTAAGAAAGAAACAAACGAAGTTGAGTAAGTGGAATAGACAAAATCAGGTAACTGGGTAGACTTACGTTGACGAGAGGGATAACGAGGAGGATCAACAATCGCAAGAAACGGTTGGACAGTCGGGGGGACAAGAGGGATGTCATCATGTGGAATATTAGTATTTGTCCTGCAATTCTCAACATTACAATCACTAGAAGCATAATCATTAGGACCAAATGGATCAATATGGGTTAGTTCAGAACTCTTAGTAATCTGAGAATCAAAGGAAATAGAGTAAAAATGGATGTGCTCAAGAAAAATAACATTACGAGATACATAAAGTTTTTTTGCATGAGGATCATAACAACGATAACCCTTTTGACCATCCCCATAACCAAGAAAAACACATATGGCTGAACGAGAAGACAATTTACTGCGCTCTACTTGAGGGCGAAGAACAAAACAAGTAGAACCAAAAACTTTCAAAGAATAGTAATCAGGGGTAGAAGCATACAATTTTTCAAAGGGAGAAAAACCTGATATGATAGAGGATGGAATTCTATTAATAGCATGAACAACAGTAAGAACCACTTCTCCCCAAAAATCACTAGGAACTGAAGCGGACAACAAAAAGGAACAAGCAGTCTCTATAATATGACGGTTGTTTCCTTTCAGCAACTCTATTTTGTTGAGGAGTATCAGTACAAGATGTTTGGTGGAGGGTGCCATCATAAGCAAGTAATTCAGAAAATTTATTAGAGGTATATTCACCACCTAAATCACAACGAAAGCAATTTATAACATAATTATGTTGAGTTTTGACCATTGCATGAAACATATGATAAATGTCAAAAAATTCAGACCGATTTTTCATAAGATAAACCCAACAATAACAAGTGTAATAATCAATAAATGAAACATAATATCTAGATCCACCTTTGGTGAGAACTGGTGAGGGACCCCAAACATCAGAGTGAACTAAATCAAAGGGCGCATGTGAAACGGAAACACTTTTACTAAACGGTAAAGCTGGAAGTTTAGCAAGTTTACAACCACAATAATCTGAGATATCACAGGTTTGCAACTTTCCTAAGGCTCCAGTAGAAGCCAAATATTTTAATCTAGAAGCAGAAACATGTCCAAGGCGAGAATGCCATAAATAAAAACTAGATGATAAGGAATTCAAGCGAAAACTAGATAATAAGTCAGCAGTAATTGTTGAGGCTGCATTATCTTAGAGTCGTAGGTCATCCAAAACATAAAGTCCCCCTTGTCTATGACCTGTCCCAATCAGCCTCCGAGAATGTAGATCCTGCACACAACAAGAAGTGGAAGAAAACATAACCGAATAACCGAAATCCCATATTTGACTAACAGAAGCAAGACTCAAAGTAAGATTAGGAATATAATAAATATCAGAAAGAGACACGTTACGTGTAGAGACAGAACCAACGTCTGCTAGTGGCATAGGAGTGCCATCATCAGTCATAACCGACACAGACGAGACAGGTTTCACAGACACAAAATATTTATCATCGCATGTCATATGATGAGATGCTCCCGAATCAAGAATCCATATGGAAGGAGATATACGTGACATACCAGAGGAGTTCAAACCATTAGAAGAAGTGGCAGACATGGCAGGTGATTGAGTGGCAATAAGTTTTTGAAGCTTTTCTGCACCTATTAGATATTTGGGAAGCAGTCTCAGATGAGTATACAGAACCAGAACTAGAGCCAATGGTAGGAGGAGCAGAAGCAACAACATTGGACGATGGTCCCCTAAAATTCGTCTTATGTGCTCTCCCCAATTTCGGACAATGTGCTTTCTAATGTGTTTGAAGAGAATTATCCTTAGCACCAGCCATAACAACTAATGACAGAAAAATATGTCAAACATAATCACTAAGACAAAATAAATTAGGGATAATCTGGTGCTGTGCGAGCACGATTTCTCCCCCTACAGATGTTGTTTCGCTGATCCGATCGTTGAAGACGAAGACATGAATGTTGCAAACCCGCTATCCAAAAATTAGCTCGATCCAACGGTTAACGAATGCGCAATTGATGTTTTTGTGAGACTGTTTTAACAAAATCGGGAATAAGGTTACTCTTCTCTTTTCTCTTTTGATGGTTGTCTTTTCTATCAAAATAGTCTCTCTCTTCTTTATAGTAGATCCCAAAATCAACCAAAGCTCTTTGATACCATGTTAACAATGAAAAGAGGAAGAAGAGAGACAACCAAGAGACAATCACTCTAGAGTTTTTTAACATAAAATGAACAAAACTGTAGTTAATAGGATTACAATGAGTATATATACAAAAGAATATAAATGTCTAAAGTACCCTTATTATTAATATATAATAATATTATCTAGCATTTAAAACACTAATTCATGGTGGACCATTTACCATTGTGGTGAACCGTCGAAATTGTCCTAAAACCTTAATATTAAATTTGTTATAACTATTTGGTCTAAATACATCTTTGATCTTTTAATATAGTCAATCTACATTTTTAGTATCTCAGTTTTGATATATTTTAAATTATGCAATTTTAATCACCCGCCAAGTTGTCTTCCAGATTTTAACATGAATGATGTCGTGATAGCGTTAACGGAGAAAGACTTTCTTTTTATTAAGGAGGTTGGTTAAGATTAGAGTTAAACTTGAATCAAATGCAAGGTACCATCAAACTTAATCACCTTTAGGATTAAGTTAATTTACATAGCTAGAGGAGGTGGAAAAATTGAAACTGTGGGAGTAAATGGAAAGCGTGTCTTGGAAACTCAATTTAAGGTTGGTCATTTGATTGCTTTGCCACATTTTTTTGTTGCTAAAATTGCAGGTGAAGAAGGAATGGAGACGTATTCTATTGTAACTACTGCAAAGTAAGTTTTTATTTATTTAAACTAGAAGTAATTTGTTCTAGTTTTAAACATTAACATTGAATTCATGTGAGAAATCAAATCCATCCATATAGGAGACAAAACATTCATAATTTAAATTAAGTATATTTGTTTAACGAATTAATATTTAGTTCAAATTAAGGTTTTAGTTCATTAAGTTCATTGGTATCGATTCTTAATTTATTTTGAATTAATTTATTTAATTATTCACTTTAGAATAAAATATATATATATATAAAATATTTGTAAATTTAATATATCTGATATAAATTTTAAATTAAATATATAAATTTTTTAATAATTTTTGTACTTATATTTTATTATGAGTGGAGGAGTAGTCTTAGTTACATACATTAATTAGGGGTGGCTTGCACAAACAGAAATAAGTGTATATTTATTACATTCCTTTGAAGAATTAGCTGGCAAGACATCAGTTTGGGGAGCCTTATCACCTATTGTACAGAAGTATATTTTAATTTGGATTCTAAGTTAATGTTTAAGGCTTTATGTAATAATAAGGTGTTAGTGAAAGTTCTAAGTTTAAAAACAAAGCAACTCTTGAACAATTTGGAAATGTAGGCAATATTTCAAAAAAGACTCTAAGTTTGCAACCATTAAACAAAATACCAAATGATAATTTTTAGATGGAAAATTAGAGAGAAAATATTTTAAAAATTACTCAAAAATGCAAATATTGAACAAAACACTGAATGACAATTTTTATATGAAAAATTGTTGGAATAAAATTATTAGAGATGATGTTTTTGAATGCCATAATACTAATCCAACAATTATAATGTAAAAACCCCCAATGAAAGACATCTATCTCATATGTATATTTTAGCCACACATATATGATATTGAAAGAGGTTGCACATGTACCACCCAAGAACTATTATTGCATTCAACTATATATAAATATGTATACACTACACGATATAATTATATTTGAATAAAATAATTGATCCTACCTTTCAAGTTTCTTTCCGTCAATACGTTACTTTTCTATTATCACGTTGCTTTATTTCAACTATCAGTAAATTATGTTACCGTAGTACAATGTTCATCATTGGAAAAATGTTACGTTATTGAACTATATAAAAATCAGTCATTGAATAAAATAATATACCCATCCCTCATTTTATGTTGATGTTTAGTAAAACAAAAATTGTGTATCGTTACTATGTGCATATATATCAATGTTCCGTTACAAAAGTATGAATTATTAGTAGATTTTATGAAGTGTTTTTTTAGAATTAATATCAAGTATAATTTATATCTTTCATTTCCTATACATGGTAATGTAAAAAAGTAATGCCTTAAAAAATTTATTGTAGAAATTATGATGATAATAGAAACTTGACATATATAAGATATTTAAGTGTATTTTTAGTTATTCGGTTTAGCAGTTAAATATGTTTTTTTTATAAAATTAGTAATAAAAGATACTTAGAATTTTATTTGTAATTTTAATATATTAAGAGATTATAGTAATATTACACCGCATATTCAACGATCAAAATAGTTATTTATTTAATGATCTTTGAACTATGTGTTACAGATAAAAAAAATTAATTTAAGACATTTATTGTTAGAAATTGACATAATAAAATTTAGGCTTGATTGCACTTTTAGTCCTTCTATTATAGATGAAAATTGAAAGTAGTCCCTCCATTTTGTTTGTCCCCAGTTTTAGTCTCCCAAACAGAATTTGAGGCCAAATCATGATGAGTTGTCATTTTTTTTAATGACGTGTCAATAAAAAGGTGACGTGACAGACGCTTAAGTGGAATAAACTCATTATTATATTATTTCTGATTAAAAAATATAGGCTAAATTATATCAGTGGTCCCTTAACTTAATTTCAGGTAACGTTTTAGTCATTTATCTTTTTTTTTCCCGAGTTGGTCCTTTATTTTAGTTTTAAGTGACAATTTGATATTTTAAGTTTTAAAATTTCAACAATGTTATCCTTTTTTATACAAAAATTCAAAAAAATCATCAAATTTTTCAACCAAAACCCATAAAATTGATAATCTTCTTCAATCTAATGCAAATTTTATCAAATTCATAACTCAAATATTTAAATTCACTCATATTTTCTTCTCCAACGACATCAAATAAAGAATGAAAATATGAGTGTATTTGAATATTTGAGTTATGAATTTGATAAAATTTGCATTAGATTGAAAATGATTATAAATTTTATGGGTTTTGGTTGAAAAATTTGATGATTTTTTTGAATTTTTGTATAGAAAAGGATAACATTGTTGAAATTTTAAAACTTAAAATATCAAATTGTCACTTAAAACTAAAATAAAGGACCAACTCGGGAAAAAAAAAAGATAAAGGACTAAAACGTTACCTGAAATTAAGTTAAGGGACCACGAATGTAATTTAGCCAAAAATATAATTTATATTTTTAAAAATCATTTTTATAATTGTGACAATATTTTTAAAAATACAATTAAATTATTAAAATTAAATTAAAAGAAAAAACACCTAAAATCATTCACTCATGAACAAATCAAAATCGAAACCCTAAAATCATTCTAAATCCTAAGATGTACAATCAAAACCCTAAAATCAACAACAACATCAATGGGGAAAGGTGGATCTCTGAGCAAACATCGTCCTCTGCCACTATGAAAGGAAAGAAACTGCTACTCAAACCCTGGTCCTCAATCTAGCAAATCAAAAAATGAAGTAGAAACCTAAAGCTCAGCACATAGCATCAGGACAGGAGTGCTTATCTTCAATAAAAAATATTACACACGGGAAAATGGATGCAAGTGTACCATAAAAGTAAAAATAGGGTACAAGAGAAATCACTACAATCAAAACCCTAACTAACCAATTTCATTGCAGGTGGGTTTACTGATAGGAAAATTCAGTCCCACTTTGGATCGCATCTTTCTCTTCGATTTGATTCCAACTCCTCACAATGATTCTGGAGAACCCGCTTCTTCCATCACTAACCTCGACAAAAAAAACCGCTTCCAAATCCAAATCTCAATCCTCCGATTCTTCTTCTTTGTTCATTGATAAGGATTGGGTTTCCGAACACGCTCGTCAGGTTCATTTTTCTCATCTCTGTTTGGTCGTAATGGATTTTTAATGTTGTTATTATGATATGCTGATTTTGATTTTGATTTTGATTTTGTTATTGTTATTGTTGATTGCAATTGTATTTTTCTCAAGGTGTCTAGAATGTTGGTCGGTGGTATTAAGATTGTTGGAGTGTATGTTTGGGTCAGTGATGTCACTGAATTTTTCAGGAAGATGAATTTAGCACGAGGCTGATGCAGAGACCGAGAGCGAGATTGCTGGAGAAATCGAAGAAGGAGGAAACGGAGCTACCATTATTGTTGTTGTTGTTGATGAAGAAGAAGAAAGAGTCGCAGAGAGAAATAGAAAGAGAGAGAGAGAGAGAGAGAGAGAGATAGAATGATTTTAGGGTTTTGATTGTATATCTTAGGGTTTAGAATGATTTTAGGGTTTTGATTATGATTTGTTCATGAGTGAATGATTTTAGGTGTTTTTTCTTTTAATTTAATTTTAACAATTTAATTGTATTTTTAAAAATATTGTCACAATTATAAAAATGATTTTTAAAAATATAAATTATATTTTTTAATCAAAAATAATATAATAATGAGTTTATTTCACGTAAGTGTCTGCCACGTCACCTTTTTTATTGACACATCATTAAAAAAATGACAACTCATCATGATTTGACCTCAAATTCTGTTTGGAGACTAAAACTGGGGACAAACAAAATGGAGGAACTACTTTCAATTTTCACCTATAATAGGGGACCAAAAGTACAATTAAGCCTAAAATTTATTTTTTCTCAAAAAATAAATATCTCAAAAAGATTTTTTTATGAGAACATTCTAAGTATTTTATAAAATTTTGCTATCCAAAAAAGTTCTAACAAAAAGTTAAAATATTTAAAATAATTTTTTTGATAAACTATTTATATCAATATCTCATTTAAATTTTTTTTTTAAAATTTTCATTGAAAAAAGTTACAACTAAAAAGATAAAATATTTTAAGAAAATTATAACAAATGAACTATTATGTTTTTATTCAAACATAATTTTTATATGGTGTGTAGTATAGTAAGTAATGTAAATTTATGTATGGTAACTTAAAAAAAAAGTAACTTAAGTTACGTACCAATAATGATATTAAAATATTTTCTTCATATCATAAAATATATTACTACTATCAATAATTAATTTTAACATTCTTCAATAAAAAAATTAGCATTAATTATCAATATTCTCACTTATCGACATGCACTTATATATGATTTAGGAGGGAAAACATACTTTAGTTACTTATCAAGTTTTGGATATAAAAATACTTTAGTTTACTTGTCAAGTTTTGGATATAAAAATTCTATTTGACATCTAGGCAATGGGAATCACATATCTTTTTGGATAAATAATTGGTTAGGTGACATATTGGTTGAATCAATGAATATTCCTCTCAATCTTCATATCTCTTTAGTTGTTTTGGCTTCTGATTTCCCTATTTTTTTAATATCATAATTTATCAAAATGATATGGTATTTTTATAATAACATTTGTCCTCTGGGATCTTACAACTAATATGATTTATGACTTTTGCATATATATTAAAAAAATATAATAATTAAAAAAAAAATTAACAAATTATCTATCTTAACTATTTACATATTTTTTATTATTATTATTATTATTATTATTAAATATAATAATTTCAAAAATTATCTGCATAATAATAACAAAATGATATTAAAAAAATCAAAATTATATTAAAAATAAAAAAAATAATATTAATTTTCAGAGAAAGGATTATACTACGTACGTCGAATTATCAGCCAGGTCCATTGTCCAGATTCTAGAACATTTGAAAATTACAAAAAAAACAAAAACCAAAATTAGAAATATAAAAAATGAAAGAGAAGAAATTGTTATATAAGCATGAGTTGAATTAAATTCAAAGCGTGTAATGATTATCATATATATTTTGTATTTATTTGACTGGTCTTTGGTTCCTCACGAGATGTCCCTTTCTCTCTCTCTCTTTCCTTCCTCTCTGTTCTTCATTCAACCTAAAAACACATAGAGACAGAAAATGAGAGAGAGAAAGTGAAAGAGAGAAAGGGTCACCGGCCGCCCCCGCCATACGAAACCTCCTTCCCCCTTCCTTTCTTTAATCAAAGTCAATTCTCATATTCACCTGCTCAACCGGTAACCCTTCTTTCTCTTTAATTATAATATTCTCTTCTTCTCTTTCTCTCTCAAAACCCTTAATTCATTCTTTTGAGTTTTCATTATTATTTCTTCTTCTTTGTTTCTATTCTAAATTTTCTTCTTCGTATTTGAAGCTCTTTGCAAAAAGGTTATCTATTTTTTTGAAAGAGAGAACTATTGTATTGAATTGGTGTTTCTGTTATGGCAACGACCAGCGCTGGATCCAATGATACTACTGCTAATAGAAGACAAACCAAACGACCCAAGTGTAAGAATTTTTGTGTTCTTTTATCATGACTTGTTTTTAGGGTTTTTCAGCACAATTTATTCATGTCCATGTTATGTTTTTGGTAGTTTGCTTGTGTTTGTTATGCAAATTTTTGTTCTTTTTTAAGTCTATGTTGGGATGGAAAGCTTTAATTGTAATTTTTTTTTATGTTCAATTTTGAAGGGGTAGATGAAGTTTTATTTTGTTACCCTTTTTGAAGCTCTGTTTTATCTATATAAGACTTTGTTTAATCACCCCATGGTTTTTGAACTTAATTTGATATGTTTGTTATTATGGTTGAGCTAGTTGAGGAATGTGTTATGAAGTTAGGTAAATGTTTTATGAAGTTACATAAATGTTTTTTTGAAGTTATTAGCCAATATATTTGGATAGGCAAACGTTAGTATGTTATGTTATGTTAGTAGCCCAAGTTTGAACGGTGGACCTTTTTTCTCAAACTCGCTCGGGTGTCACCACTTGAGCTTCACCTTTGGGACAGACAATATGTTTGGTTATGACAACAATTGTATTTGTGTTCTCTGTGTTTCTACTTACACACAAGTTTGCTGACTAGAGTTCCCTTTGGAATTTTGAATGTCTTTCAGACTCAAAGTTTACACAACAAGAACTTCCAGCTTGCAAGCCTATTCTTACACCTAAAGCGGTAAATATGTTTGTTTGTATATACTGTTTGAGTTTATCTATTTAACCTACATGCATTTAGAAGTCACTGTTTACATGGTATATTACTTCCCCTGCAGGTTATTTCAGCATTCTTGATTGTCACCGTCATTTTCATTCCTATTGGAGTGGCTTCGCTCATTGCTTCACGAGATGTAAGCTTAAGTGCAATATTGTTCTCAATTTTTGTTTATAACTCTATATAATATCTATACTGACTTTGAATTTGTTATTATTATCGATGTATCAGGTTGTTGAAATTGTAGATAGGTATGAGGCAGATTGTGTACCGTCAAATTGGACAGACAAGGTAGCATACATTCAAAGTGATGCCGATAAAACTTGCAAAAGGCAGCTGCATGTATGTTTCGTTGACTCTAATTTATTACTTATTCGTTCGTTATTTCTACTTTAACTCGGTTCCCATGATTGGTGATTGTGGATTTCAAATTTTGATGATCATTGTTTGATTATGAGTAGGTGGAGAAGCATATGAAGTCTCCTATCTATGTTTACTATCAGCTTGACAACTTCTACCAGAATCATCGCCGGTATATTTCCTTTTATTTCTCATGAATATAGACATTCATTTTATCTGTTTGAATTTACATTTACCTAGCAGAGAGGAGAGTGGTCTGAAGCAACAATTTCATGCTCTTCTTTTCTTCAACTAAATTTGTGTTGGCAATTTAGATATTGTTCTCCTGGAAGGCTGGAATAAATGTTTTTGACTTGCACTACATTTTGGCTCAGTTTTCATGTGTTCCCGTTATGGTTTTCTAACGCGAAAAAGGGAATACGTGGGATCATTTAAGTTTGAGGAAAGACAGTTGTACTGTTTTATTGTTTTCTTCTTTTAAGTTTGAGCCATAAAACTGTTGCTTTTTTTTTCTTCTTTTGATTCCATTTTATTTTAGAAAGTTTCCACCGAATGTCTGACCTGGCTCTTCTCACTAAATAGTTCTCCAGTTTTGAATTGGGTGAGTGATGTCAAATGTATGTTAATTATTTGTGGTCGAAAGTTGTGGATACTACAGACATTCTACTATTTTACATTTTTTTTCATATTATTTTAAATGTACTAAAAATAATCATAAGTTTTTCTTGTCTTTGTAAATTTTAAAATTAAATATTATTGTGATTTAAGTTCTTTTAACAGTTCTTTTTTATATCATGATATCATCCAGTAGTGCATAATGCTGACAAGTTGTATAGGTCTGTCTCTTGTTGTGCATGTTAAGAGTTTTTTATATCTTAGTAATAGAATGCTAACTTTGAAAAGTCAGCACTTATTGTTGCTATGCCGTAGCGATGTATCTGTTTTCCCTTAGTGGTATAACAAAGAGAGCTTACTTGTGAAGAATAAATTGTAATTAATGAATGCAGTAAACTGACATTAAGTTCATTTGCAAGCTATCGTCTAAAATGTGAAAAATACTTTAATGACTTTCAAAGTTTTCAGTTATGAATTTTTTAGAGTTGTAGTTACCATTCTGTTCCATTTTTTTTGGTCTTAAGCCTCTGGATCTCAAAGGAAAAGAGCTCCAATAATCCGTAGTTTTCTGGGAGGTAAGTAAAGTCTAGTCAATGGTTGTTCCAGTAAGGATTCAAACTTTGGTTCTCCTGAACGATTCGTCCTTAATTGAACCTCATTAACCACTTGAGTCCAACAACTTGGTTACAGTTCTGTTCTATAACTTCAAGAACCTTAGAGAATTATGTCAGAGATGACAGTGAACTAATTGTTTGTGTTGATATTTAAAGAAAGGCTCACGAACTTTGTTTTTTCATGTATTCCTCTTATATTTATAGCATTATACCTTTTTAATAGAATTATAAGTAATTAACTAGTTCGGTTGTGGAATCTTATGCATATAATTGTTTATATTCTCATTAATATGGTAAATTTTTTTTTTTTTTTTTTTTTTTTATATATAAATTAGGTATGTAAAAAGCCGAAATGATGAGCAATTGAAGGATTCTGGAAAAGGAAACTCAACAAGTGGTTGTGAGCCTGAAGATTATGTAAATGGAGTGCCAATTGTACCTTGTGGTCTTATAGCTTGGAGTATGTTCAACGATACATACAGCTTCTCGCTCAACAACAATAATGTGACAGTGAACAAGAAAGAAATCTCATGGAAGAGTGATAGGGATCACAAATTTGGAAGTGATGTTTTCCCTAAAAATTTCCAGAATGGTACTATTATAGGTGGTGCTCATCTCAATGAAACAATACCGGTAAGTTTTATACACGAACTCCAAATTTGGATTAGCATCTAGCTATTATGTGGTTTTCACTTGCTCTAAGGTCCCTATATGAGGTTTTCTGAAAAAGTCTCGTTGCAAAAGCTTATTTTGACTTATAAAAGTGCTATTGCTAAAAACAAAGATAAAGCCAATCTTTAAATAGATCAATCATTTAGAAACCAAATATTTATATGCATTTGTATTCCTGATTTCGTAATTTTCATTGTATTCCACTGTTCATCTTGTGATTGTATCAGCATTTTCAATTTGCTTGCATCAACGAGGGATAATTGCTCACTTTTTAAATGCTTATGAAACAGTTGAGCGAGCAGGAGGATCTTATCGTCTGGATGCGAACTGCTGCTTTGCCGACCTTCAGGAAGTTGTATGGAAAGATTGAGGTGGATCTTGAGAAAGGCGATGTGATAAATGTGGTATTGCAGAATCGCTACAACACGTATAGTTTTAGTGGCAAGAAGAAGCTTGTATTGTCAACTACTAGCTGGCTTGGTGGGAAGAATGACTTCCTTGGCATTGCTTATCTCAGTGTTGGAGGATTGAGCTTCTTTTTGGCCATGGTTTTTACTGTTGTATATTTCATCAAGCCAAGGTAAGAAAATTGACTACTGCTTTCTACCATGCAAATTCCTTTTGAAGTCAATTTGTGGTCTATTTGGTATGGCTTTTTTTAAATAAAAAAATCACTTTTGTTTAGAAAATAACCACTTTGAGGAGTTGATCAATCTATTTGTTTCAATTTTTCAAAAAAAAAAAAAAGGAGAATTTGAAAGAAATCTAAAACCTGCTTAAAATGAGAAGCTCTTTTGTGTAGTTTCTCCTGAAAATTATTTTTGATAGGTGATTTTTTTAAAGGGATTTCCATTATGGTACACAAAAACATAAGAGATTATGCTTTTCTGAAAAATTTCTGAACAATAATCTTCAAATGTATTGAAACCTAAAATTACTTATTTTTTATCCCGCAACAAACGGACCCATGATCTTTCCTTATTTTGTTACATGGTTTTCTTGTATATTGATTTGACCAGAAATGGTGTTGAATGCATTCACTCTACTTCTTACTCACCAAACACAGTATTCATTGGCTCACCTTTAGTCAATTTAATTTTTTTAGCTAAAAATTTATTAAAAATAAAAACATAAACAAAATTAAGGACATAGACCTAACCTAGAAAGGAAAAAAGTAATTAATTATAAACTACAATTTTTGCTATAATTAACTACTACATCCGTCTCACAATAAGTGTCACTTTGGCAAAAATAATGTCTTAAAATAAATGTTATTCACAATATTCAATGTAACTTTAATTATATTTTTTTCTATATTGCCCTTTAACGATTACTATATACACAATTTCCAAAATATTATATTTTGCATTGATAATAGTGGAAAACCCACTATAGTTAAGATGAGTATTTTGGTATAAATAACTTATCTCTTTCTTATAATTAATCTAATTTTTTATGTACAAAAACTTTGAACGACATTTATTGAGACGGAGGGAGTATAAGTGGGTCGCACATTCAGTGTGTATTTATGACATACTCTCTGATGTGAGTTTTCTTCTTTAATATTGAAGATAGTAGAAAAAAAGGTTAAAATATGTTTTGGTCCCTGTAATGTATTTGGTTTCTTGTATAAGTCCTTTCTAATCTTTGTTACAAAGTGATCCTTTTAAACAAGTGAAACGGTTTTAATATGAGATGGTAAGAGCAGTAAATCTGGATTTTATAATCATACATAAATAGTCACGATTAAATGTTGTTTTAGCCTTACATGACCTTTTTTTGATCTTTTTTAATATGTTTTAAACCATGAAATACACTTTTTTTATGAAGCAGTTGTTGAAATTGTGAAGTTTACTAGTTGACACCAACTCATTTCATCAAAACATGAACATGGCAATTTCCAATATTATCATTAGCTTCTAATCTGCGTCTGATTCTTGTTAGGCAACTTGGAGATCCCTCATATTTATCATGGAATAGGAATCCAGCAGGGCACTGACAAGAGAAACTCCTCACTTGTTGTGCATGATCTTCCAGGATTGCTCCCAGGAGTCCTTGTGTATTATTCCACAGACTACATTCTACATTTTGTACATCTATGTTACTAATACATATTATATACAAATAACCTTTTCATACATTAGGAGTTTTTATGTCCCCCATAAAAAATTTATTTTTTTATTTTTTGTCTTCTGCATAAGAATTGTATTCTATGACATAGTATCATATTCTATTTCATATAACTCAAGAAACACATTTTGGCTTGGTATACTTTTGCTTTTTGAACGAGTTATTGAGATTCCATCCATCAAGTGAATAGCTTGATATATATATATATAGAAGGGATATATCCGGTGAGAAAAATATTTTTATGTGAGGTCTATTTTTAACCATTGGATTACCACGACGGTAGGATTTAAATCTTTACTCATGTACCTCTAGTCTTATCGTTCAACCCAAAATTCCAAACCCACATTTCCATATTTGGAAATTGTAATCTTTTTCCCTACCACTATTAGTGATGCAGATCCGACACCAAAATTTCCTCTCCAAGGAACAACCTATAACAAGCAGCGGTATAAAATATATTTTTAATTGAATTAAAGATTTATAAATTGAATGATATATTTAAAATAAATCAGTTAATAAATAATTTATTTAGAAAAAATTTAAAATTTATTTTTCTTGGAAGAAGTATAAAAAATATCAGAAAAGTTTTGAAAAACAACTAAAAAAATTATCTAAACTTTATTTTGAATTTTGTTCTTTTTGGAAAATTTTGTACATCTATCTTTTTTCTGTAAAATTTTTGTCAATTTCTTTATAGGAAAATTTTTTTCATCTAACTTTTTTGAAAAAAATTAAAAAAATTATTTTTGGAAAATAATCGAAAAAGAATTTACATCTATTATTTTTAAAAAAAGATTGTCAAAAGAATTATTTTCCTGAATCTTATTTTGAAAAATAACTGAAATTATTTATTTCAAAAAAAAATTTTCGGAAGATTTTTTACATTTATTTTTCTCAAAAGATCCATAAAAAAAATCACAACTTTTTTGTCAAAATAATTTTAAAATTATTTTCTCAAAAAACTGAACTTAATTTAATTCAAAAGTGGTTTTTGCAGAATTGAACCAAACCATTCAGTTCAATGTGAACCCACTCATAAGATCAAGTGTTTTTTCAAGAGACATCAAGAACTAGAAAAGAATGATAACTTAAAAACTATATTCTGATTTTTAATATAATTTTATGTACCAATTACTAGTGGGTAATTTTAGAAACTGATTTGTGTATATTGGTTCTGATTTTTGTAAGTTAAAAATATATAAACGTAGATGATCAATTATATATCCTGATTTGTGTATATTGATTTTTGATTATTTTATTTTCTACGATTTGAACACTATGGTAGAGGAAGAAGAATGAGTTATATAATGAAGGTTTTTAGAAGAAGAAAGAGATATGAAATCATGGAAGAATAAGAATAATAAATTATATAGATGAAAATATTATTGTTGCAATGATGACATGGTTTGAGTTTACAAGAAGAAATTCAATTTAGTTTTTAAAACCTGACAAATTAGCTCATCTTTTATGTGGTTAAGAGTTGGATAATAGCTGAATTTGCTACATAAACAAATTATGTTGGCATAAACTTCATTAATAAAACAAACTAACAAATGAGCTGTGTTAGACATTTTTCAATTTTATAGTCTTATTTGTCTATTTCTAAAATTTAGGTGATAAATGCACGACCCTTACAATTTCACGAGACAATCAACAATTTACTTTTAAAAAAAGTTAGAAAAGTTTGGGAGGACCGTGGTCTCTACTAGTCTTTATTTTTAGCAAAATTATACAAATAGGTGTACATAAGGATAGTGGGTTCTGCCACTCCAAGTACTAGTAGAGGCTGTCCACCAAAAATGGAGTGTATGACTCCACAAATGGCCGTTGAAGCAAGTGTTTTCACAGTGCTCAAGCTTCCATCTATATGTTTTCACAGTGCACGTTTGTGTGTATTACCAATTAGTAGGTGATAGTGCAAAAACTTAATCAAAGTTAATTTTCGCCATACAACCATACATAACAGTCAATATTAGATTTAAGTAAAACTAATCATGAATTCTTGATCAATCAGAGTCCTGGATTTGCCACTAATATGCGTGTTTGTGTGTAACTATTTAATATCAAGTATCGAAAATCCGAAAAGTCTGGTAAACCAACCTGTGTCCCGACTGAGCTGTGCGCCGAAGGCAATAACAGGTAAAGTAGAAGCAAAGAAAATATATGTAGTTGGGGCCAATATCCTGTCATTATACATAAAAACATAGTGTTCATTACATTACATTATCACAAAATTCAAATTTGCAAATTAATTAGTATGATTACATTACATGAATGAATCATGATATT
Organism: Cicer judaicum; assembly: GCA_037974835.1. Lineage (NCBI taxonomy): Eukaryota > Viridiplantae > Streptophyta > Magnoliopsida > Fabales > Fabaceae > Cicer > Cicer judaicum. The sequence goes on along the minus strand of JBBPBS010001102.1, from coordinate 13,308,340 downwards.
ACATAAGAAACTTAATTACCCGGTTCCTGAAGTAAGACCAGAAATCCAATCATCTTTATAGTGTAACGCTCTTCTCCTAAAATTGTTTATAATACCCTTGAAAAGTGATTTCAAGCTCTCCATTTCTGCAACATTAATTCATATCACAAAAATTGCAGTGTACAATTATTTTCATTTTTCACACTACGTTCAAAGAAAATCAAACAAGAAACAAAAATATAACAAAATCAATTCCTCTTTTTCACTAATTAAACATACAATACAATAAAAATAAAATCAGCAAATCATAATTTCTTCACCGTAATAATATTGAATTGAATAAAATATTAAAATGTATATAGTATAAGGTATCGTTAATGCAGATTTTCATAGCACGAACCTAGCGAAAATGTTGTGGAGAGCGTGGCAGAAAATGTACGAAGAATTAGGCACTAGTAGTTGAATTGAACTATTGAAGTAGTAGTAGTACTAATAGTGTATTTTTGTTTTTATTTTTATTTTATAGGAAGAAAAAAAAAACTAAAAAGTGATTCTACTCTCTAGTGATGGAAAGGCCAAAAGTGTTTCTAGGACCTAAGAGAATCTCTAAAGTGGTCCATTATTCGTGCAATTTAAGACAAAACTAGATTAAAGCCCGCGCGCTGCACGGATATTAATTAATTTTATAAATTTTGTAAGTAATATTTTATGTATTATAAATATAATTATCTTATAATATTATTTTATTGATTTGTAATAATTGAATATGATTAGAAAAATTAAAATAATAGAAAATTATGTTTATCACAATCATCAAATTTAATTTTTAAAATATTTTTTAAAATTTGTATGATAATTTATTATATAAGATAATTGTTTGACTCATTGTAGCGTGATTGTTAATTTATTTTTCAACATATAATGGTACTTGTATTTATTTGATGAAATAAAATATAAAATACAAACCCAAAAATAAGATGTAAAAATTTAAAAATATAATTGACTATTTAATATTTTTTATTTTAAAAAAATATTAATATTGAATTATATTGTAGCATAGTCTAAATTTATTTGTTTTATTAGTATGATATTTTAATTGTGAGCATGAGAAGTTGTTGTAAGAAAAAATTATTGAATATATTTTATCAAGAGTTTGTAAAAAAAACATATATAATAGATAATAGTTTTTAATAATTGGAAGTAACTTTTTTAATAATTTTTCTTATATTCGTATTTTATGATTATATTGAATAAATTTGAGTATTTTCTGTCAAAGAGAATATATATTTTTATTTTATAAAAAGTTACTAAAAAAATTGATTGACATAAATTGAAAACAACTATAAATAGATTGACATTAATGAGTAATTGAATAAAAAATATTTATGTTGATATTTATGAGTGATTAAGTGACTTTTTTTTATCAAATTTAATGACTAATAATATAAATTATTAACATTGGTAAATGACTAATAATATTATAAAATAATTTATAAATTTATTATAAAATAACTTATAAAGTAATTTGATAATAATATAAATTATAGGCTAAATTATGGTCCCTTAAAACTAAAATAAAGGACCAACTCGGGAAAAAAAAGGATAAAAGACTAAAACGTTACCTGAAATTAAATTAAAGGACCACTGATGTAATTTAGCCTAAATTATAAATTATTATCAAATTCTAAAATAATTTATAAATTATAAATAATTATAAAATAACTTTATAAGTAATATTTTATGTATTATAAATATAGTAATCTTATAATATTACTTTATTGATTTGTAATAATTGAATATGATTAGGAAAATTAAAATGAGGGAAAATCATGTTTATTAAAAAAAAAATTATTGAATATATTTCATCAAGAGTTTGAAATTTATTTTATTAAAGATTTACATATACTTTAAATCAATTTTAAGTATTTAAATGTTTTAACTAATTGTTTGTGCAATTGAAAAATAATTTATTGTTATATCGATATTTACCAAAAATAAATTCTATTAAAAAATAATTTAATTTTATACAATACTTAATTTTTTAACATTCAAATCATCATTATAATA
>JBBPBS010001102.1:13289048-13305940 GCA_037974835.1 Cicer judaicum | reverse complement strand
ACTAATAATATTATAAAATAATTTATAAATTTATTATAAAATAACTTATAAAATAATTTGATAATAATATAAATTATATATTATTATCAAATTGTAAAATAATTTATAAATTATAAATATATTATAAATAATTGTAAAATAATTTTATAATTTATAAATATATTATAAAATAATATTATTAGATAAATAGCATTTATGTCGATATTTAGGAGTGATTAGTCAGTTTTTTTTTATTGAATTTAATAATTAATAATATAAATTATTACCATTAGTAAATGACTAATAATATTATAAAATAATTTATCAATTTATTATAAAATAATTTGATAATAATATAGATTATAAATTATTATCAAATTGTAAAATAATTTATAAAATATAAATAATTGTAAAATAATTTTATAATATATAAATTTATTATAAAATAATATTATCAAACAGATATTGGAGGTATGAAAGAAATTGTGGAAGAAAGAGGAAAAATAGAGTAGGATTAAAGGAGATTAGGTATTGAGAGTATGATTGAGAGGGGAGAAAGAATGAGAGGTATAAATAATTATAAAATAATTTTATAATATATAAATTTATTATAAAATAATATTATAAAAAAGATTTTGGAGGTATGAAAGAAATTGTGGAAGAAAGAGGAAAAATTGAGTAGGATTAAAAAGAGATTAGGTATTGAGAGTATGATTGAGAGGGGAGAAAGGATGAGTGGTCCACTTCAGCTTTTTGGCTGATGTGGGAAATATTTGTATTAGTGGCATTCGAGGGAGTGAGGTGGCATTCGGAGGTGAAGTGACATTCGGGAGTCTATTTTAAATATATATAATAGTTGAATTTAATGATTAATAATATAAATTATTACTATTGGTAAATGACTAATAATATTATAAAATAATTTATAAATTTATTATAAAATAACTTATAAAATAATTTGATAATAATATATAATTTTATAATTTATAAATTTATTATAAAATAATTTTATTAGATAAATAGCATTTATGGCGATATTTAGGAGTGATTAGTCGATATTTAGGATTAAAAAGAGATTAGGTATTGAGAGTATGATTGAGAGGGGAGAAAGGATGAGAGGTCCACATTAGCTTTTTGGCTGATGTGGGAAATATTTGTATAGGTGGCATTCGAGGGAGTGAGGTGACATTTGAAAGTTAGATTGTGTATCCCCAGTTAACCTTATATCCTCAATTTGTTAAAAACTCAAAATTACTTTTAAAATCTAGTAGTTATTATACTTAATCGAAAAATTCCTTACTGGAAATTTTAAATTATTGAAATATCCGGTAGTTATTATACTTAAATGGAAATTTCAAAAATCTAGTATGTTATTTATTTATTTTTTTTGAAATAGGAATGAAAAAAACACAACTAGTATGTATAGATTTGACTGAAGCATTCGCAAGTGATCAAATTTTTGAGTCACGAAAAACTGTCATATCATGGGCAAGAGAGGTCGGTCGACAAAATCGAGTAGCAGTTATAATTACTCGATCTGACGTAGAGATCAAAAAAAGAAGAAGGAAGTCAAAATTAATTTTTGGTTGTGATAGAGGTAGAAAATATAAGTCAAATAAAAGTAACACATGTACTTCAACTAAAAGGTGTGGTTGTCTTTTTAAACTTAGATCGAGACCATTGAAAAATATTGAAGGATGGATTATTAGTTCATGTATGGACTGCACAACCATGATTTAATGGCTACTTTTGAGAATAATGCATTTATGGGACACTTAAAAGAAGAAGATAAGAAACATGTTGACAAGCTGACAAAGTATCACGTTGCATCGAGACACATCTTGTCATCTTTGAGAGACCGAGATACGGAGAATGTGATTAATATCTATCAAATTTACAAGCGATGAAGCACATACAAGAATAATTTGAAAGGACCTAGAACTGATATGCAACATTTGTTGAAGTTACTTGAAGCTGAGAAATATACTTGTTGAAGTAGGACTCATGGAGACTCCAATGTTATGAGAGACATGTTTCGGACGCACCCAGATTCCATAACTTTATTGAACTTGTTCCCTCTTATATTGATCATGGATAGCACCTACAAAACCAATAAGTATAGGTTGCCATTATTTGAAATGGTTGGTGTAACTTCAATTGGGTTGACATTTAACGTTGCATTTGCTTATATGGATTCTGAACGTCAAGAAAACTTTTGTTGGACATTAGAGAAGTTAAAAGAGTTGTTTGTTTCAAACACCTAATTTCCTCAAGTGATTGTGATTGACAGAGAACTTGCTTTAATGAATACAATTGAAGTTGTATTTCCATCTTCAACAAATTTACTTTGTGAGCTTCATATTAACAAAAATGTTGGAACCAAATGCAAACAATATATATTAAAGAAAGATATGCATGAATCCATTCTTGAGTTGTGGAGGAAAATTGTTTATTGCTATGAAGAGAAGGAGTACGAGGAACTTTTACAAATGTTTGAACAAACATGTGTCGATAATATTATTTTCTTTGACTACGTTAGAGACACATGGTTGAATCCTCACAAGGAAAAATTTGTTGAAGCATGGATCAATCGAGTATTGCATCTAGAAAATACTACAACAAGTAGGTACATCATTAAAACGTTTCATTTTGTATTATATTTATACTTATATATGATTAAACATGCATGATAGAATTTATATTGAAATGATATCAAATATTTTTTTATGTTTGAATATTAGGGTTGAGTCTGCTCATTGGTCATTGAAGAAATTTTTGGAACATAGTAAAGGAGATTTTTGTAAGGCATGGAATGATATGAATGACATATTGAAGTTCCAAATTATTAAGATAAAAGGTTCATTTAAGATAAGTAAGGGCTTCAAAGAGCATATACACAACAATTTATTCTATGAGAAATTGACTTGGGTTGTACCCATGAAAGCCTTAGCTGATATTGTTCATGAATACAATAGAGTCAGCTATGTCGGTAACGACAAAGCTGTGTGTTATTGTATACATACAAACACTCATGGATTACCTTGTGCATGTGAGTTGGCACAATACAAGCAAGAAGGTGTTTCAATCCAATCAGATGTTTTTCATATACATTGGAGGAAATTAACCATGAATAGTGATTAAGAGGAAAAAAAAGTTGACAAATGATTCAGAGTTAGACATTACATTGAAGATGAATATAATTTGGAAAATATGGAAAACACTTAATGTTGCTGGAAGGAGGGCATTAAAGAGCAAGTTGTGTGAAATAACATATCCAGAGACAACATCAATGTGTGCACCAATAGATAAGATCAAAACAAAAGGTAGTGTAAAGAGGAAAAAAAAAAAAAATAAGCCGAAGGGATTTGACGTATATTGCGACCCTTCATACTTTGAGCATGTTGATGCATTTTATTTTGATATTGCAAATACTCAAGTTTCTCAGCAAGCATCCAAACAAGTCTCCCAGCAAGCATCCAAACAAGTCTCCCAACAAGCACCTACGACGAGTCAAGTTAAAAAATATTTCAACGAGTTTCCTCCTTTAATCCATCCATATATTGAAGACATAGTTAGTTAATGTTAAAGCATATGAAAACTGTGGATATCATGCTATTGTTGCTTTACTTGGTCATAGTGAAGAATATTGGAGCATTGTGTGTCGACAGTTGTATACAGAGATTAAGTCCAAACTTGATTTATATGCTACATTATGCAAGGAGCATTAACAAGAAGTGATAGACTCTTTACTTGTAGTTAAGTTGGAAAACCAACCCAACAAGAAATGGATGAGCATTTCTGATAAGGTTTACGTGATAGCAACAAAATATAATCTCGTTCTTGTTACATTGGCAAAAATAAATTGTTTGACTTTGTACCCATTGAGGGATGCACACAATGGAGACCTGCCACGTGATCATATTATCAACATTGATTTTGTTAATGAAAGTCATTGGGTTCAAGTTAAATTGAAATCTGCATGTTTGTTACCTCCACTTGCATGATGTAAGACCCTTAATTTTAAATTCTAAATTATATAATTTGAGGGTATTTTGTGTTAAATTGTTTAGGCTTTTAACCTAGTTTTTAGTATTTAGTGAGTTAAAGGCCGAAAATATATTTTTGAAAATTGGATTAAAATTATTTGTCAAAGAATAATTTATTTGTCAAAGAATAATTATTATATATATATATATATTATTATTATTAGTAAAATATATATGTATATATGTATAAGAAAAGGAAAGGAAGGAAAAGAAAAAGAAATAGAAAGGAAAGAAGGAAAAAGAAAGAAAGGAAAAGGAAAGGAAAGACAAACAGAAAAACTCCTCCCTCTTCCTCCCTGCGTGCGCGAGATCCCTCCCTTCTCCTTCCTTCTACCTCCATTTTCGCTGCTTCCTTTTGTTCAAGAGTAGAAACCCAAGAATTGTGGGTGAGTAGGAACAAATTTCCAGCTTCTTCCTTCTTCCCGGATTCGAAAACGGTGTTAGGGATTTCAAAACCGTCAAACACAAATCTCCCCGTTTCATCTAGATCTAAGCTTCATTTCGCGAAGAGATAGAAGGAAAAGTTGCTCACTATCACGCTACGGTGCTAGAGAACCAACTTTGGAAGCGACGTTGCGAGCGGAGATTTTACCGGATTTACTCGCGGTACCGTAATCGCACGTTAAAGCTAACGTGAAGGTAAGGGCTCCTTCCAAACTTCTAATTTGCATTTAGGGACTTTTCTATGGTTGTGTGAAAAAGGATTATGTTAGGGTTGAAGTATTAAATTGGGGAAAATGAATTTATTGCTTTACGGGTGAAATTCTAATGTGGGGTTTTGGTGATATTGATGAATATTTCGTGGAAAATGAATTTAACCCATTTATGTATGATTTTGAGTAAATGAATTTTGTTGTGTTTGAGTGGTATGTTGTGATGATTTGTGTTCGTCGTATTTGACGTGTTCTTAATTAATACTGATGAAATTTGATATGTGTATGTTGGATTTTGTGGAGAAATGAATTGATGTGTTTTGATGTGGATTGATAATATGTTTTGAGTTGTTTTGCGTGGAATTTGAAAACCATTAAGTTAAATGAGTATTAAGAATGGGGAATCTCTTAATGTCTTGTTTACTTAATGTTTGTTTTGAAAATCGTTTGAGTTAAAAGAGTATTAAGAATGGGGAATCTCTTAATATTTCGGTTTTGCTTAATGTGTGTTTGTTTGTGAAAATCGTTTAAGTTAAATGAGGATTAAGAATGAGGAATCTCTTAATGCCTTGTTTACTTAATGTGTGTTTGTTTGTGAAAATCGTTTAAGTTAAATGAGTATTAAGAATGGGGAATCTCTTAATGTCTTGTTTATTTAATGTTTGTTTTGAAAATCGTTTAAGTTAAATGAGTATTAAGAATGGGGAATCTCTTAATGTCTTGTTTACTTAATGTTTGTTTTGGTAAATCGTGTTGACCCGTGATAGGTGGCACCTTGGTAAACAGTAATGACCTGTGATAGGTGGTACGTTTACGATTTACTGTTTTGGTAAATTGTGTTTGTCCGTGAGAGACTGCACATGTGTTTGTCCGTGAGAGACTACACCCTGGTAAATTGTGTTTGTCCGTGAGAGACTGTACAGGTGTTTGTCCATGAGAGACTACACCCTGGTAAATTGTGTTTGTCCGTGAGAGACTGCACATGTGTTTGTCCGTGAGAGACTACACCCTGGTAAATTGTGATTTGGTGGTTCATTTTGTCTGTGTGAGGATTGTCGCGTCAAGATGATTCCATGTGATTTGTTGGCTCATCTTGTCCGTGTGGGTATTGTGTTATAAGTGCTAAGTGTTATGTTTGAAATTGTGTGAAAGCAGGTTTGATTGCAAAACTATTTCGAAGCTCACGATGTTGTAGTGATTGTGTTATAAGTGTTAAGTGTTATGTTTTGGAATTGTGTGATAGCATGTTGATTACAAAACTATTTCGATGTTCATGATGTTGTAGTGATTGTGTTGAAATTGCTAAGTGTTAAGATTTGGAGTTGTGTTTGAATATGAATGAGTTAGTTTATGTATTTTTGGAAGAATTTACAGGGGAATCGATTTCCCAATCGATTTGATGAGTTACAGGGACTTCTCTAAATTGACCAAATCGATTTTGTAATTTGTCTTTCAAAACCATTTAAGAAATCAATTTGGCAATCGATTGATATGTCTCCTGTTTTCTTGAATTTTGAAAATATATTGAAGAAATTGATTTGCCAATCGATTTAGCCATTATAGTAGCTCAGCTTTTTAATCTAAATCGATTTGGCAATCGATTGGATTTGTTACAGGGGCTCAGCAATTCAATCAATCAATTGCCCAATCGATTGATTTAAGCCCAGTGTTCAGATTTTTCAAAAAAACCTTCAAGCAATCGATTTCCCAATCGATTGGCTAAGTAGAAATTCTTATTTTTTATAGATAATCGATTGCTCAATTGGTTCATCAATTGATTGGCCAGTTGTTTATTACTTGATTGATTTAAGACTTATTTTGATTTCATTTTTATTTTGCAAGTATTATATGAACTTTTAGCATATGGAAAATCCTTTTAAGGTGCATCCTAAGTTGAAAAGTTATTTTGAGCATTTAAAAATTTAAATGTTATGTGTTAATTGTTAATTTCGGTTGGTGACCCTTTACAACTATTGTGGAAATATGGGCTTTGCCCTCAGATGAGAGCCAGGACAATCCTACCGGTTCGTACCCTATGGATGGGAATGTAGATGGGAATGCTTGACTGGAGCTATGTTAGGAGGATCTTACGGGGCGCACGGAGATCACTCAAGATGTATAGTTTTTTGGTAGAATGATCAGATTAGGATGACATAGATGGAACATATGTTTTTCTTTTGGATTACATTTATTTTGAATTGGAAAATTGTACCTTTACTAATATTGTAAGCATGACATCTTATTTGAACGGTTCCATGTATCATTTGTTGTTGTGTAAATACTTTGGATTCATATTTCAAAAGAACTATTCTGCTGCGTATCAATTTTATTGACTTAAATATTTATCCAAAGGTATTTCCTTATTTGTTTTCTCTGTTTTATTTTAATTTCTTTTGAAAAAAAATATACACACCCTCGCTTTAAAAATCGAGGTGTTACACATGACATTGGAAGAAGCATCGTAGTGATGAATCTACATCATGGGCTATAGCTTATGCAGAACGTCTACCACATTGGGGTTCATTAGATTTAAAAAATATATCATAATATATGTCTTTGGCAGATGATTGATTTTATATGTTGTTTTTAATTTTAACAAAATTCATTCACATAACTTTAAATCATTTAAATAAATAAGATAAATCAATAATAAATCAAAATACTACAACTATAATACTAAAATAGAGATAAATCATTTAAATAAATAATAATAAAATCTGAATAATAAGTCAATAGAGATAAGTCTGAATAATAAAATAAGACAATAAAAATGCAACTATAATGCTACTAAAATCTCCTCCTCTATAAATGTGTAAAGCTCTCTCTAATAAGACACGCATCTCATCTTTAGGACCACCCATATGTAAATCTAAACTCTATTGTATAAGACCATCCATTTCTTGACATTGAGTAAACCTATTAGTAGTATCAGGACCGACATCATGACTAGGATTAGGATCAACATTAGCGTCATAACTAGGACCAGCACCAACATCTGCAGCAACGTAAGAGACCATCCGAGGATGAGATATCCTATAATACCACTAAATGTATCCCTTAACACACTCTTGTGGATATGTAGTTGAATGAAATTTAGTACGATGTGATCATGCAGAGTTCCTGTACATACTCTATTCAACATCAACATCACGTACAAGCATCGATGGTTGTTAGAGGGATATGTTGAATATACCCAAACTGTCGTAAGCACCTCTTTGATAAATACGGTACCATTGTAGAACAACAACGAATGTACCATGTAACAACGATACATATTGAAACTGTGTCATAGAATTTTCACCGTAATTTGACATCCAGATAATATCAATATCTCTCAAAGTATCCACCTTTGCTCTGTAGTATGTAGCTAAATGCAATTTAGTACGAAGTGATCATGCAGAGTTCCTGTACTTACTCTATTCAACATCAACATCACGTACAAGCATCGATGGTTGTTAGAGGGATATGTTGAATATACCCAAACTGTCGTAAGCACCTCTTTGATAAATACGGTACCATTGTAGAACAACAACGAATGTACCATGTAAACAACGATACATACTGAAACTGTGTCATAGAATTTTCATCGTAATTTGACATCCAGATAATATCAATATCTCTTAAAGTATCCACCTTTGCTCTGTAGTATGCAACCTTCCCAGATGTTTATTTTACAGTCCATTGAAAATCCATGGCATTGAAAATATAAGTTCATCCATATCCCGTTTACAAATGTCAGGGAAATGGTAATAAATCCATGTCTGTAAATAATTAAAAAAAAAATACAAATAATTAAATAAGCATCTTATCAAATAACAATATAATAAGTATAACAAATATAATAGTAGCAGAAATAGAGATAAGTATCCTCCAATCTGCTTCGTTGCAGGCAGTGTACCATCTCTAAGATAGTCATATAAAATAACAAGCGCAACTGATTCTCATGCCCATTTACCATAAGTATCAAAGTCTTAAAAAAGAAACAAATATTTTTAGATACAAGGGTAAAACTTTTATCGGCTAGAATGGTACACCCTACCACATGAAGTAGGTGTGCCCTCCCTGCACAATCGTATCGTCCTTCACGAAGTTGCTTAAAAAATATAGTTATCAACCACTCAAAACTATATGAGGCACATCTATTGGTCCTAGTTTCAGTTACAACTTCATCATAATCAACTCATAATAACTCAACAACAGCAACAATTGCCAAATCTTCATTGGCATTAGCAGGAGGTGTGAAAAACTCTCCATAACACGGATGCTCAAAAGACCCCTAACATTATCAAGAGTAATAGTCATTTCACCGAATGATAGGTAAAATGAACTAGTATATGTGTGTCATCTCTCAGCAAAAGTAGATATCATATTACCGTCAATCATGTGCAGACTACATCATTGTAGAGGACGTAATCTAGAGATAGTAATCCAATTATCTATCTAAGCAGGTAAATATTTGATATCAATGAATTTGTCTTATTTTTTGCCATTTGAAACAACTTTTAAGGCACGTCCATCCTGTTTAATTAAAATAACAAACAACAACTTATAATCTAAATATACAATTATTTCATTACAATCAGATTTGAATAACCTAAAATCAATTTTGTAATAACTTTAAATCAACGTACGTCTATATAGATTCAACTTTGTAATAACTTATACTAAAAATATATTAATATATATATATATTATGCTATATTATAATATACAATAAAATAAATTATTTATTAATCTGTCCATTTCACACTTTCATTGCAATATAGTGTCCATAATCCTTAAGGACATAAAAATCGTAAGGACCTCTAGGAAATATAGGTTCTTCAGGCTGCTCATGATGCTCGTGTGCAACCTGGTGCTGCTGATCATGTTCATCATCAAACGCATGATTTTGCTGGTGCTGTTGATCCTGTTTTTCATCAAACGCAAGATCTTGTTCAAACTCATGCATCTGCATTTCTTCGTTCCTCTTTTTTTTTCAATTGCAGCTCTCCTATTTAATTGTATAGGAGGTTGAACTTGAGAATGTTCAACATCTGTTTTTGCTCCTCTAATCCTCACTAAAAAAATAGAATGAAAAAAATGAATTTTTTTTTTACAAATGATGTAAAATAAAATAAAAAACTGTTCTGAAAATTGAGGAATCAAATTTCTAGTGAACATTTCAAAAAAATTCAAATTTTTGATAGTAATAAATGAATACTGAAAATTTTCAGAAGTACCACCAAAAAATTTAAAATTTCCGATATTAAAAACAAATATAAGATATTTCAAATTTTTGAGTGGTACTCATAGAAATTTCATCTTGTAAAAAAGAAAAATTTCAACAAAATTCACTTTTTCAAAAAAACACAAATAGTGGTATGAGACAACTTTTTGATTTTTTACAATTTTATTTTAGACATTTTAAACATAAAATTTTTAAATGAGAATATAAGATTAACTGAGGGTACAAAAGATAACTTTCTAAAAAGTTAAAATATTCGATTCAAATTTGAGGATTAGAAACTGGTGACTAAGTGTTGATCAACCAGTCAACATATAAAATGGTAAAAAAATCTTTTATACTTATATAATTACAAAGATGGAAATTCAAATCTAAAACATAGTATCTAATATAATAATATTAATATTTGTCATTTAATTAAATTTTACGGATTCAAATACTCTTATTGGATCCCAATGACTTTGTTTTTTGTTTCTTACAAAAATTACTAGGGAGTAAAATGGAACAATAAATCAGGCATATTTAAGATAGCATTAGAGACGAGGATTTGGATATCTTGTTTGTTTCGGGTAAAACCGATTTCTCAAAAGCAGGGATTTTGAATGTAACTGAAACGTAAAATATTAAAAAATGAAAATTATAAAATACCCTAGTAACTGAAAATTAAAATATTCAAATGCAAATTATAAAAAATAAAAAATAAAAAAAAAATAAAAAAACCTAGTAACTAATTACAGTACGTAAAGACTAATAATTTGCAAAGAATCATAACCTTACTTCAAGAATGAATTAATTAAGTTTGATGATAAATAATTAATTAAATAAAAAACCTAATCCTATGTTTTCTTTCAACTGATTTGAGTAAACACATTCTCTTTTCAGTGACTGAAAAAGAAATTCTGCAAAATTGCATCAAAATATAGAATTACAATGAAGAAATTAAGTGAATGAACCTCCAAGTACAAATAAAACTCATGAAACTCTCAACAGAATGTTGGTTAGGTATGCGCCTTCTGGGTATGATGGATCAATAGGATGATCACAGGCAGTGCCAGCATCTCTCAGAACAGTGATTTTTCTCTTTGCCATAGATGCTGCACCCTAATAAAACCATAAAATGTAATAATTCATTAACTTGCTCTATGCAAGACACTTAGTGAAATGTCTATCCAATTAACTCATTAAAAGTTTGTAGACTTTTTTTCATAACCATGTTATAGCTACCTATGAAGCACTGACATTTCGGATGGATACTAACACAACACCGACATATTAATTAATTTATTTTTTCAAATTATTATTGGTGTTGACGTGTCAACGTTGTATATGGTGTGTGTGTCAATATCCGTGTCAATATCCACCACTGCTCAATAGCGATTCATCTTTGTTGGTGAACCAATTAGGCACATAAAGTCGGTTCTCCCCTCGCATCGGACTTTCTCCATATGCAAGTTGGGGAATCAATTGGACTTTTGTCCTCTCTTCTCCTTTTATTTCTTTCCCCTCCGTTCCTCCTCATCCTTCCTTTTTCTTCTAACTCAAATAAAACATAATAATAGTTGTTTGCTCCATTAGCATCTTATTAGTTTCGTAATCAATTATGCCTTTTAATCATTTTTCTTCACTAATGAACTTTATGTTATTATGTGTGCAATGGCTAGACTAGGATATAAAATATTCAGAACTTCAATTTTACTGGAAGCGTGTTTGGCCAAATAGATTAAGAAGCTCGGTTGTTAAATTTATGACTTGACAGAAATTCTTTATAATTTTAGAATAATAATGCATGGGCAATAGATTTCAGATAAGACCTACAATACCTGTAGGATACGCGGGAATATGCCACTTTGGGTCACAGCTCCAGAACAGGAACAGGTCATCAGAAGACCACCTCTTTTTGTAAGTTGCATGGCCAACGAATTCAATTTTCTGTACATACCAGATGCACCATGTAGAACCTGTAACCAATGAAAAGCTGAAAGTTGAAATCGAGCAGAAGGAACAATGTATTGCAAATTGTAAAATATTAACGACAACACCAAATCACACAATAAATTTCAAGATCTTCACTCTTGAAGTTGCTTTCTTGTTCTAAGTAAATTCAAGTATAGTACTGGTTACATTATTAAATAGTTTGAAGCATTGAATATCACATTGAGATCAGCTATTTGGATCACTCAGTGCCATAAAGCCCTGTCATGTATTTGACCAAAGATGGATCCTTCACCTCTGATTTTCTCATGATTTGAACTATAGTTTTCCCCATTCTCCCTTTACCTCTGAATTTCTCTGATTTGAAGTTTGAACTATAGTTTTCCAGACACATCTTCAATATGTTCACCTCCTACAAAGGTGATAACAAAGCGAGTGCCTAATAAGGGAAGACGTCAAAGCACTAAAGATGATCCATCATAATGGGAGCATGTTGATGCATTCTTTGTCTTGCAAGATTGCACACTACCTTCCATTGTTATTAACATGTTGATGCGTTTTTTTCTTACATGATGTATCAACTTAATTTTCTTGGTTGCAAGAGTTGCAATGATTATTAGCTTTAATTTAGCAAGGACGTATGTATCAATCCGTGACAGGTGGTCACATCTCACCTAGAATCTGCGTTAGTTCAGGTGGAAATGCAATAAAAGTGGTTCAAAAGGTTGTAGCAAATTAGCAATATTAGATTAAAAGGAGTGAGTTTATTGCTACTGTTGTGACATCAATGGGCAAAGAGAGCAAGACTTCAATGGTTTGTAGAAAATGCAAAACTAAGAGATAGGATTGTGGTTCCAATGGCTGATATTTGACACCACTGAAGTACCATAACAATGACCAATTTTGTAATGCTGACAATATAGCATTCATCCGACATGATAAAAATGCAAAGCAAATAAACTATATCACAAACCAACAAAGAAACCCAGTTATTCTCTTCTTTGGGAAAGCACAAGTGTCAAAAGTATGCCAAAATATAACTATATCTTTGCAGCCATAATTGATACCTTTTTTGAAGGTGCTAGTTTAGGAGGATCAATAATGACAATATCCCACGATTCATCTCTAAGAACAGCACCCTTCATGAATTCAGTTGCATCTTCTCTCAAAAACGATATTCTTCCAGGATCAATGTTGTTAAGTACAGCATTTTCTTTAGCAAGCTCAAGAGCCGGCAGTGATGAGTCAACACCTAGCATAATTGTCAACATAACCAGAGTTATTAAATCAGTCTACTAGTCACAACTTGCAACAATAATAATATCATACAGATTAGTTAAACTATCCCATTATATATTCGTTCTAAAAAAGAGTTTGTGAAAAGATTGAGTTATAATGTATACTGGAGAAAATTCTCTATTGCCCTTTAAGAATCTCAAAGCTACTTTAGGACTATTATAAGCCAGGGAAAATAATTCATCTAATTTAAAACAATCCTATCACAAGTAGAAAAGCATAGTTATTAGGTTATTATGACTTGTTGGGTTGGCTCCACCTTTCTTGAACTAGTCTTTAATTCTCAGTATTTGTACGCTTCCTTTCTTTCTAAAACAACCAAATTATTTATAACAGTAAATTGTCAATCATAGATAAATCACAGTAAATCGTCAATAATGAAGAAAGAATTAGCAATATAGAATGTACCAGTGACATTAAGAGCACCTCCACACACTGCATTTAGAGAAAAACCACCACTATAGCAACAAAGATCGAGAACCTTTTGGCCATCTGAAATACTTGATATAAACTGACGACTCTCACGCTGATCTGCATAGAATCCTGTCTTCTGTCCTTTCAGTGAAATTGTATACACAATTCCATTTTCCATAATCTGGCAGATGAGAACAACAAACACAGAAAATCTCAAACTTGGTAAATTTCACATCTCCGTGACCGTAAGCAAAAATTTCCAACTTGCTACTTATTGCTTCTCAGATCTTTAGTTCTAGAAACATCAAAACAGATGTTAAGGTGCAGAATATAATTTACATTATGTGAGGATAACAAAACCTTCAAGACTAACTTATTTTCATCCAAAATAGAAATTCCAGAGTGCTTTTCTGAAAAGAAATAAAATTGTTAACATTTAACTAACTATGTCAATTTATAACTCTTGAGTAGAAAGGTTGGTTCAGCTGTATTTTAACTTTATGAAACACTGCATCTATGTACCTTGTGCCATACATCAATGCAATAGCAAACAAGAAATACAAGAAGAAAATAATAAGACCATTGTCTAGAGGCACTAATCTACTATCAAGTGCAACGTTATGTCATACATAAATAATTACCTAGGGGAAGTATATAGATAAAAGAAACAATTCAACATTTTGATGAACATTATTTTATGGACAAGAGCATACCTTTGTTCTTTCAGGACAAGTAGATGAAAGCATTTCCTTTGAATCAACTACATTAACACCGTCTTCCTTTAAAATATCAAAAGATGGCCTCCAATTTATGTGATTGATATAGTTGATTTTCTTGATACAAGCCTCTATCTCTGATTTGTACTTCTCAACCCAAGCAGCAGATGATGCTACTACAGCTACATCTCCAAAGACATCAACTATCAATCCTGATAATCTGTAGGAAACCAGTAAAACCTGATTCAAAATCATCCAAATGAACTTCTCGGAGGCATTATCATTTGAAAATTGAGAAGAAAAAAAGTGGTTATATGTGATTAGACCTACTTAAAATAATTTCTAAATGGAAATATGTTGGAACAAAAAAGTGGCATACAAGTACATTCCTCAATTAATCACACTTGTATGGAAATAGAGAGAAAACTTTTTATCATAAAAGTAAGATGTAATGTAAGAGTATGGTTTTAAAACAGAGGAGTGCTAACAACATACTCTCTAATGCACATTTTCTAACACATTCTCTTTGATTGGTTAAAAATTAAAATTCACATAGATCTCACCAAACCATGCGGATCCCATACAAATTTGGTGGGACTCATGTGAATTTTAACCAATCAAAGAGAGTATGTTAGAAAATATGTGTTAAAGATTGTGTTGCTAGCATTATTCTTTAAAAAAATGTAAAAAAAATCATTGATTTACACGAGCACCAACTGTTCAGTGATGTACAGAAAATTAAAGTTGACAAAAGGAAAAATGAAGAGGAGAAGTCCGACCCTTCATTTCTCACCTGTCACCCTCACTATTGATAAGACGATATGCATTTGTACGGACTGAAGGAAGGCCCAACCTTCTACGTAATTCAACAGCAGCGTCAATTCTTGTTTCAAGCAGTTTCTCCATGTTCAATGCACATGCCGAATCACTGCATCATAAAAATTCAAACAATCATGTCAATGTGCTAAGCACGAAAAAAGGGACGAATTATGAATTAATAATCATTTACAAAAACCTGGTAGCTTCATCTTCAAGCTGCATGAGGCGAACACAGAACATAGAAACAGAGTTGTATAAGCCCCATCCTATTGGTTTCTCGGTCCCATCTGATACAAGAACAATATCTCCAGTCTTCGGAGGCGGCCGCCCAATAATTCTATCGACAGCTCCACTGTATACCATTGGGTTTCCATCCTTGAAGAGTTGTGTCTTCCCCTTCTTTAGCACAACCTTTGCAACACCTACCAAACCCAAACTATTGATAAAATAATTCAGTAAGCTTAAAAGACATTAAATTTGGCCGTGTATTAAAAAACCATATAGATGAAGAAGTCATTAAGTTTTGTAACAACAAGCCTTGATTAAAGTAAGAAAGAATCCAGTTGAGTTAATCCGTATGGACTCTTGATTCTCATGCAAAGTAGTGTTTAACAAGCTATAAAGCATTCACACAACACGAACACCAGACACGATATTGAGACATAGACACCGGTTATAGTTTAAGAAATGGAAGTAATTGAAATGTAACTACATGTGCCATGTCGGTGCAAGATGTTAGAAAATTAGAAAATATATTCAATATCTTTTATATTATAAAAGAGTATCTCTTAAGATTATATTTTATATTACTTATTATTATTAATAAGATTTGTTTTTAATTTATGATTGAGTCTATGTATCCCTATAATAGGGATTAGCATTGAGTCTTTTGTATTAAGTCATTATTCAGCAATTGCATTCTAATGAAACCCTAGTCTTCTTTGGTTCTTTCTCTTCTTTGTAATTATGTACATTGTTAACTTAAGGTACCAACATATGTCGGACACCAGCTACACTTTCAAACTGAAGTGTCGGGGCTTCTTAAAATAAGTAATCACTCTTTTCATATGTCTCATTAGCATTTTAAAGTCCAAGAAAATAGTTATACATTTGAACCTAAGTTACTACGAGAGCATTTTATTCTAAACACGAAGCATTTTCTTTTTATAATTTATTTTGAAAACATAACCATGGCCATGTATTCCCAAACTCAATAAGAATCGAACAAGAATAAAAGGATAAAGAAATGAAAACTGAAACAAACATTTGTTTAATAAAATTGCAAAAACATAAAAAATGAAAGAGAATGGGAAAGTGATACCTTTGGGTTGATGGGAAGCAATTTGTTGAAGGGTGGTTGGCAAAGAACAAACCGAGAGGGACTTCGTCAGGAATGTTGGAAGCGGCTTCATTTTCACCCAACTATCTTCTTCTGTTGATAGAAAATTCTGAGTTTTTATAATTTATAACAATAATGATACAAACATTGAAATTTAATTTATAATAAGGGGCGGTTTACAAAAACTACTTGTCTTTTTCATTTTGTTTGCATTTATTAAAAGCTGTATTCATTTTTAAAATTTTAAAGATTTAATTTAAGAGATGCATTTGTTTAAACTTTTTATTTTTATTTTTGGATAATACAAATATCTGAAATTCATCCATTCATATTTATCATTTCATAATATTTTGTGAATAAATATGAATATTTTTATTTTATTTCATATATGTTTTTTTTTTATTAATGTAGGGTTGTTTGATAATGGTTGTTTTTGCGTTAATTTAAAATATATTTTGAAATTTTATAGCT